>DWCF01002460.1:0-23900 GCA_018230265.1 Delias oraia | reverse complement strand
TAATCACCACGCTTGGCAGGCGGGTTGGTGATCGCAGAACATCTGCTGTACTCGAAAGCGCGCTGCTGCCCACCCTCTGGTGAAGTGTCCATTAGTCGCCTCTTACGACATCCCATTAGGAAGACTGGGAGTGGTACTATTCTGGTCCGGTAACCATAAGGAAATAATAATGTACAAATAACTTTAATTATAATACGTTTTCACCCGTAGGAGAGCCATGATGACGCTCAAATTGGGCCAGCTTATTTGGTACTTATATTATGTTTCGTTGAGTGAGAGAAATACTGAGGTCTTTAACAATATGCCATGTCTAGCGACACAACCAAAGCGCGGACTGTGGCGTAGTTGTCCATGGACGACGATGTTATCTTACCATATAGGAGACCCACCTCCGTTGTCCGCTATACCATTAAAAAAATAACAACAAACGATTTCTTAGAATGGTAAAATGTCTTAAAATGATTCTGTGTGGTACTATAGAGATTTAATCAATTTATGGTTAATTGAATGTTAGTATAAATGTATGCTGCGCCAGTTACGTTCATGACTTACGAGCTCTGCGAGTCTTGGGAAGCTTTTTGGGCGGCATTTTCACCTAAAACCATAAATAAAACAGTTCTTTCACTATTGCAGTAAAAATCAATTATTATGTAAGAGATATAATTATTTTCAATTATATGACGTAATGGTTCACAATTAAAAAGTTATCGTATATAAAAACTTTAAATAAACTTACCATTAAATGAATCTTTTCCAAAAACACAACCGACCAGAATACTGGCAGATAAAATTATAATTAATATTTTGACTGCCATAGTTAATGCAATGAGTGAACAGACGTACTATTTTATGAATGTCTCGCCGCAAAATGTTTTTCCTTAAGAATTCGGGACCTATAACAACTTCTTATGTATAAAAACTTGTTTTGCCACATTCATAAACTATAATTTGTATTATCAAGGATAAATATCCCTATTAACAAATAAGAGAAAAATTGTAGAGTTGTAAGTATTCTTCATTGCTGCATAATAAAAAGTTCAATATATATATATATATATATTGAATATATATATATATGTGTGTGTGTGTGTATATATATCTTAGAATGTAAATATAAATATGGTATGGCCAACCCTTAACATTTAGCGGGATGAAAAATAATGTTATCCGATGCTCAGACCTACCCAATATGCATCCAAAATTTCAAAAATATTTCATTATGTATAAGAAAGATTTTTGAATCAATAAACCAAATTAAATGTTTATAATGTAAATATTTTTTTAAAGTTTTAAAGTTTCGTCACGTTTTTTCAGCAACAAATATGCATCAGCGAGAGAATATTAAAATAATAAACCGAATAAATACAACATTTGTATTGTAATTTTCAGCAATCCCCTAACGGTAACTTCAGTGTACGTACAGAAAAAAACATTGAGAACAAATGCTAAAAATATAACTGTATAATTATTTTTGTGTGTTGCGATACAGTTCGTAATATTTTTGTTCAATTTAAAGCTTCTCTTTTTTTAATGGAAATGATGGCTAATGAGAAGGAGGCTCACCTTTAATAAGCAGTTGTCCACCCATGGACACCCCTAGATCTTGCAGAACCGCAGATGCGTTGCAGGTTTTTAGGTTACTGTTTGCCTCCTTTTAATATTAACAGACAAATAAAAAAATACTTATATTTATGGTAATTACACCAGTTCTTGTCTCGCATTCAATCTCAGTAGTGATTCAGTATTCGAGGATATAACTCCACGTATAACATTTATCAAACTACAATATTCTTAAATTTTTCATGATGTCAAAGAAAATAATCATGGTTTTGCTGTTAGCAGTATTTTTAATCAATGTGACTGCTATACCAGTACCTGAAAAGAGGTATGTTTCTTATGTAATTAAACCAAAAAAATATTAAAACCAGTGCTTTAGATATTAAATATTTAATTATTAATCCATTTACTATAATGAATTACATAAGAATTATGAGTAATTTTATTCAATTGATGAAGTTTTAAATTCAAATATACTTCATTTTTACTACACCATTTTTTAATAAATTTTAGTGAACTTTGTCACATTGGTCGTTTGCCACCATTTTCATTAACAAATACAAATTAGTTTCATATAGAGTATATTTTTCATAAAATGTGCTATCTTCAAATAAGTTATCTTTAAATTTAAAACAAATATGTCAAGTTCTGACATGTTTGTTTGGAATATTAATAAAATATAAGATTAGGACTATTACATAAACTGAATAACCTATTTTTATCTATTTAATACTAAACCTTTAAATTTAATTTTTAACCAATTAAATTTTTTTTTCTGCAGTCCACAGGTGAGTAAGTCAAAAGGCTAAGGCGGCCGTACGAAGGCGCGTTCCGTAGGAGGGTACGTCTTAAGTTTTTTTATTGTTTAGCGGGCAACGGAGCCGCCGATGGAAAACCGCGGCAATGTCGTTCAGCGAATCACAATATGGGTAACGTTTCACACTGAGTATGAGCCCGTGGTAACACTTCGGACGAGCCGGTCCCATCAGTGCGTCAGCAAATGCTTCAGCGTGGCTCTCCCACAGGTGCGACAGGATTAAGACACTCGCCGGCCACTATCAAGCCATTTCAGAGCCCGAATAAATTATAATTTAAATTTTGATTACCCAGACTGGGATTCAAAGCCCAACCCTCTCGCGTCATGATAAACTTATAAACCAATTAGCTACGAGGCTCTCAATCAGTTAGTGAATGCTAAGAAAGGAAAACTTTCTTTTTTTACCTGTAATCTATTTTACTTGTATTCTTTTATGTTTGATATCAGTATTATTTTTATTTTATAGCGAACAACGGTGCAGGTCTCCTATATGGTAAGAGAACACCGCTGCCCATGAACAACCGCGCCACAGTCTTCGTATTGGTTGTGTTGCCGGTTTTTTACAACTTACACGGCACTTTTAAGAGCCTCCGATATCCTCACTCACTCTGCGAAACACAGTACAAGTCCCGTTTCATGCTGAGTATTCTGTGAGCCCGTGGTATGACTTCGGACGAGCCGACCCAATTAGTGCGTCAGCATATGCTTCAGCATGGCTCTCCCACGGGTCAAATTGTAGAAGAATATTGTATTTAAAGTGACGTCATCTTACTTTTGAGTTATTCTCTACAAAAGTTTTTATGCGATGTAGTTATATGAATAACTAAAAATAAGTAGTACACAATTTGTTTCAAAACTGACGTCACGTAGCAATCCGTGCGTGCAATTTCTGCTTAATCTGTTGAAGATATAACATTTATGCCATTGTTTGCTACAAAAAAAGTTGCGTGATTCAATTCGGACATAGTATATTTATGTATGTAAATAAATGTTTCAAAATATCGTCTTGATCATGAAAGTTTCTTTTCAGTTCATAAAGACGGTGTTCTACGGACAACTACCAACTTCAGTACAAATTGTCGCTGGACATGCTTACAACATAGGAAAAGGAGACAACAACAATATTAACGTTTATATTCGTAGCAAATAATTTATTTCTACTTCTCTAGATAATAAAATGGATTATCTATTCCTGTAAATAATTTCTTGTAAATAAATTCCTTTTTCATTTCAATATTTTTCCAACACATGACTTCAATAAATATGATACAATGATTCTCATAAAAATTACATGAAAATGACATGACGTCATATTTTTGTAAAAATATATCCAAATAATCAAACTGATAGCCGTGTAACCTCTCAGCTATTCAGTAACTATTCTTATGAAATATCATATATATTCTAAATCACTTAAACCAACCCGCATAAAAACATCTTTATTTCGCCACTATTATAGAATACAAATTAAGTCAAAATTCGATCCACAGACTGAAATAACCAATAAATTGAGATACATGAACATTTTAAACCTATTGTATTTAATTGAATACGTTGTGCCCGTAATTGCTGCTTCCAGTGAATGTTAATAAAATGCCTAACGGAATGATCATAATTACGTTAAACGTTTTGACTGTATTGTTTGCAAGGCTCGTCTATGGAATCACCTGGCATTAACATCGCGAAAATATTTCCAACAAACGAGCCCATTTGCTCGAGAGCCGAGTCAAATGTAACTTTTGTAATTATGGTAATCGATCGTTTAAATATCACCCTAGATTATACAAGTTGGGTACTTTTCTATTAATAATATATTTAAGACAAAATTGTAATATGCCATGCTGTGACTAATAAATCTTTACATAGTGTATAGAGATTTCTAGTCTTTTTTATGGTATAGCGGACAACGGAGCAGATGGGTCTCCTATATGGTAAGAAAACATCGCCCCATAATACGCGCCTAGTTGTGTTGCGGGCTTTTTACACGGCTTGAGCTGTATAATTTCAAGTGATCTCCGATATTCTTCTTAATGGCACTTCCAAAGCTATTTAATTAAACCACTAGAAGTCAATCGTGACTATAAAACAAAAATAAACCAATAATTGCCGGTTTTTGAATATTTAACAACTTAAACGAGTTGCATGTATTTCTTCTTCTTATTTTGTGGCCTCTATGACTAGGTTATATTTAAGAGACTAAATAGATTATAATGTGACATTTTGACACTGAGCGGCAATGACATAAATATACTCACAGAATACTCATTGGGAAACGGTACTTGCATTGTGTTTCGCAGAGTGAGTGTGAGTGAGTGTGAGTGAGGATATCGGAGGCCCTTAAAAGTGCCGCTTAAGTGGCGTAAAAAGCCGGCAACACAACCAATGCGCGGACTGTGGCGCGCGGTTGTTCATGAGTTGCGGTGTTCTCTTATATATATATATATATATATATTACAGCTTGTATTTATAACCTGTAACTTAGCACTGTAGCGAATGACAAGCGCTGAGGAAAACTTTGAAAAGGATTTTCTTTGATGGTTGATTCGATCTCTACGAGTTGGTATAGGTACGGTCAAAGTCGCAAGATAGGAGTAGTCTTTGATATTAACAAGATACAGATAAATCTGCCTGAAGATAATCTGCCAAAAAATTGTATCAAATGTTGAAATCGCTTCGTATTGTTGTCTTTTGTGTTCGGGTTCGTATTCGTTTTCCATCGCACACCATTATTCACATTAAGTGGACAGATCTCGGGTCAGATCCAGGCACAAGAAAAGCACAAAAAGTTCCCGCTTTATCCGAGCATGATAAATCTACTTCAAATCCGAGAATAGCGTCTTTTATGAAGGAAATTGAAATAAACCGACCGTATGGATAACGGCTAAGTAAGAAGATCTGATCCTTTTACGAATAAATCGCTGAATCACTCTCATTATACAATTATATATTGCACTAGCTGATCCAGCAAACGGTGTTTTGATTGAAATTACGAAAGTTATATGCTAGATACATGCTGACGCGAGCTTTACACCTTTTCTCTATAATTTCTCTATATCTCTCTCATCGTTAAGGCAGCGTTCGTAAGAAACATCGTTCGACCGCTCCTTCAACTTACGAAATCAACTTCCACTTAAAGCCTTTTAATTTTTCGGTTTACCTTACCTTTCTATCGGTGAAAATATTTCAACGTCTCATACAAGTTAACAACAGTTTTATTTCTATATTAGTATATATTTGCAGAAAAACAGATATTCTTAGACCTTAATTTTTAATGTTAAACCTTTTTTTAGTCAATATCTCAATATAAGAATACAGATGATAAAGTTTCATGAGTGAAACGTGGTCTCGTGAAAAATCTAGTTATAAATTGAACCAAAGATTGCATAATGCATAGCCCCAATCCCTGTGGTGCTAGTGAAATCGACCGTGAAATAGTTACCACACGGAGTGGTTGTCTCGCGAACAAACGAGATAGGATCGGTGGCGTTTGGCGTAAAATTGGCTAGCACAATTGAACACTACATATAATGGGAAAAGCTATCTTCGATTCTATTATCTCATGTATAAGGTGACAAACAGATATGTAATAGCAATTATAGTATATATTACATAGTAAATCTCTCTCTCTTAGTATTTTTAAGCTATTATCGCGGGCTTTGAGTGCGGCGACAGAATCAAGAAATTCCGTAATGAAAATAAAACCTAACTTCCCGCACTCTCCCACATAGATAGATGCCATGTAGATGGACCGAGCGCTCACTTGACGTGTATGTACATGGTAAGAAAAAAACTGCATAAAGAAATAAATAATTATAATTGCATAATTCGTTTAAAATGATATATATATATATATATATATACCTTTACCGCGGCAGTCTCCGGATACCGAAGGTTTTTTTCTTCTATGTATAACACATGTTTCCCAATATAATATGATGATATTACGGCAATGATGAATGCAAGCAAGCAAGCATGCACATGATTTATTTATACAGGTCAGAGCCGCGTAGCTAAGTCTTCCATGAAGCGAGAGGTATATGGTATGAATCCCGGTCCAGATAATTATAATTTATTCGATATCTGCAAGGCCTTGACAGTGGCCGGATCTTAATACCTGTCTTAATCTCGGACTCGTGGTAGAGCCAAGCCGAACATGCTGCAAAATATGATGACTCACTAATTGTGTCGGCTCGTACCAAGCGATACCACAATATATTTAGTGTGAAGGGTAACTTATACTGTGTTTTTCTTCGTAACTAGTTAAAGCTATAGGAGGCTCTTAAAATTTTCTGTTTAAGCGGCGTAAAACAAGGCCGGCAAACAATGCGCGGACTTTAGCGTGGTTGTCCATGGACTACACTGCTTTCATACCATATAGAATCATATCAATCATAATTAAGACACATTACAAGAGTTTCAATTGTTATACATAGAATAATTGTTTTTAGTTTTATTTTTCCTTACTTACCTTTCAAATAGAATATCTATTATTTTATATGATTTTCTTACAATAACAGAGCAACAAATGTCATTTTTTTCGTTATACATAATCTGTGGTATTTAAATAGAACACTGAGTCTATTAAAATTCCCATATGACATTTTTTTCGGCAAAAGCAAATTTATCGAAATCATTTAACTGTAATTAATTAATTTTATATTTTTATTACGCGTAAAATATATAGTATGGAAAGATTATTCTGGATAACCCTCTGACAGATATTGAAAACCGAAAAACTTTATTTTTAATCACTTATGAAATCAAACAGTAAGTGTAAATTGGTATCATAAACAATTATTATGTGATAATAGGTCCAATTTTTATTTGAGCATGTGCTATTCCTGGATAAGTTTGATATTTTTTTAGTAACTAATTAATATTTATAATATTACATATACATAATTAATATATATTATTTATACCGATTTATCGGCTAATAAATATATTTATTTATTAATTACACAGATTTATAAAATTCATAGATGATTAAATTCATGATGGTTGCATGTGCTAAGTTTAAAAAGTTAATATTATATCTTTATATTCGTCAAGTTATATATTTCCTTTTGCTTGCTCCTAAAATATTACTCTTAACTAGATAACTACAATGTTGTCATCCCCTATGACATTTTTCTATTGATTTTCAGTATTCAAGAAACCCCACATGTCAGTAAAAGCAAATAAAAATGTAATAAATAGCAATGAAATTATTCAAGCTACCTCAAATTCATCAAATCGAGAAATTGTAGACACCGTGGTTACATCTAATCTTATTGATAACGTACACAGAGAAATATTTTCTAACCCAGATAAACGAACAGAATTAGAGAAGTTAAAGGATATTATTTGTCATTTAAATTCTACCGATATTATGTTATGTCAAGAAAAAATAAAATTAAAAATGTTTGAAAGGAAAAATCTTTTTCTAATGACTAAGTTAATATGGACAGAAAATCATTTAAAAAACGTAATAAACGAAAAGGACCACCTGAAAAAAGAAAACAATAGACTTATAAAAACGATCGATTTTCTAAGAAAGCTAATCTGCTCAGATATAACCCCACACACTAATGAATCTAATAGTACAATAATTTTAAATAAAAAATGGGCAATGAAAATGCATTCATCGAACTTGTTCTTTTTGCTGAAAGAACAAGAAAAAATTATTAATGTGCTGCAAAACGTATCAGAACAATTTGAAATATTGAATCAAACCGGTAAATTATAAAATTTGTTTAGAGAATCATGTATAATATCTTATTATTAAAAAAACTGGAACAAGTATAAATAAATAAAATTATTATCCTCGAAACTTATTTTACTGTGTTGAAACATTTTAATGAATGGAATACATATTTATTCTAAGAACCACATTAAAGTTGTATTTACAATAATTTATCCATGATGCGACAATTACCGAATTTAAGATCTGCCGCCGAAAGCGCCAAGACTTTTGTGACAGAAGCAGAAAGTGACAACTGACAGCATCTATGTAGTTAACTACGAGTTCCGAATTCAAACACTAATCTCGATTTTTAATTAGATCTAAGAGTTAGAAATAAGGTTAAACATCGAGTTGCATACATAAGCTGAAAATAATAATTTATAAATAGATGTTCGCATGTTTAATATTACATTGCTCAAAGTTCAACCCCGTAACATCAACAGGTTGGGTAAAAGATTACATTCGTGTCAACTAAGCAGAATGTCTTTAGAAAAAGCCAAACAGGTGGCTGCGTACCGGGCTGTGGACGAATATGTTAAAGGTCACTGTGTGTTTGGAGTTGGTAGCGGCTCAACCGTGGTTTATGCAGTACAACGATTAGCCGAAAGAGTAGAAACGGAGAATCTAAGAGTCATTTGTATCCCAACTTCTTTTCAAGCAAAACAACTGATACTTAAACATAATTTAATCCTTGGAGAGCTGGAAACACATCCAATTATAGATGTTACAATAGATGGGGCAGATGAAGTAGATTCTAATATGACACTAATAAAAGGAGGTGGAGGATGTTTACTTCAAGAGAAAATTGTTGCATCTTGTTCTAAGAAAATGATAGTAATTGCAGATTACACCAAGGATTCAAATAAACTTGGTGATAGATATAAAAAAGGGATCCCCATTGAAGTTGTTCCTATGGCTTATATTCCAATAAAAAATAAAATTATTAGTCTATATGGTGGTAATATAAAGCTACGGAGCGCAATAGCTAAAGCAGGACCAGTAGTTACAGACAATGGGAATTTTATCCTCGACTGGGCATTTACAAATCAAGATTTGGATTGGGAAAAAGTAAGCAATGCAATAAAAATGGTGCCTGGTGTTGTTGAGACTGGGTTGTTTGTTAAAATGTGTGAGAAGGCATATTTTGGTCAAGCAGAGGGCACAGTTGTTGAAAGATCTGTTTAATATTTTTTTAAAAATTCTCTAACTTTTATACCTTTTTAAAATAAATTATATGAAAAAGAGCAAAACCATTGATGTATCATTGTCATCAATAAATATGTGGCTCAAATAAATTTTGTTTTGATTGATCAAATAAAATGTTCAAACTGATTTGCAGTCAAAAATTTTCCACAAGACATATATCAGGTACAGGATAAAGATAGAGAGTAAAAATGTTTTTTGTTCATACACTCATTTTAATCATATTTTGATTTGTAACTACATAAACAGAACCAAATATGCTTATAACACTGATAAGTACAGAGAAATGCTAAACTAGGTGTAAAAAATTGGTACAGAAAAATACAATGTCAGTATTTGTTATAGTTACTTTTAATTATAAAACAGGAACAAAATATGTGCATAGTAATCTCTGAGAAGATAAACAGCCTAAACTTGCTTTTTATTCTTAGTTAGACACATATCAAAAATTTTTTTTTAGTTATTTGTAACATACCTGATACTCACATATATTATATAATACAATGTTCCATTACTTTATAGTAGGTATCAAAACACTGCAATGCAATTAATTAAGCAATATTTAATAGAAATAGCATTAGGCAATTCTTAATTACAAAAAACTTATGGCTGTTAATAATTATACATAGTTATTGTGCAGAAAAACCAATATTTTATAATACAAATGAAAGTATTTATATTAAGACAAGCAATAATTATCGCCAACCATTTGAAAAATAGATTATCCAAAATATTTTCATTTAAATTATCAAATTATATATAATTGTTTTATATGTTATATATATCCATATATAGATCTCTTTAAAGCTTTTGTGCAATACTTAAAATATCATTATACTTTAATACAAACTAGTTTTCTTCATAATCCTAAGGAATTCTTCTTGATTTATTTCACCGTCACCATCACGATCTGCCTCATCAATCATTTCATGTAATTCTTCATCTGTTAAATTTTCTCCCAATTCCTTTGCTACTCGTTTTAAGTTTTTGAACGATATTTTTCCTGAATAAAGATTTTTGTAGTTAAATACTATATCTATAGAAAATATTTTTTAAATATAATATTTCGTAAAGTACCTGTTTCATCATCATCAAACAGTTTAAATGCTTTCATGATTTCCTCTTTGGTGTCTTTCTCTGCCATCTTCACAGTCATGAGATCTAAAAAATCATCAAATGACACTTTTCCATCACCTTTATCTATTTCTGCAATCATTTTTTTTATTTCTTCTTTCTTAGGTTCAAAACCCAAAGCCCGTATAGCAACCTTTAACTCTTTTGTGTCTATTTTTCCAGTATATCCAGTGTCAAATAAATCAAAAGCTTCCTTGATATCTCGCTTCTGTTCTTCGGAAAGTTCAAATTTGGGTCCAGACTTCTTACGAATACCAGTTGATGCTTGGTTAGTAGAATTTCCAGTCTTTTTCGGTGGACTAGCTACCATAGTTGCCTGTAAATAAATAGAACTCGATAAAAAATTTAGTAACAGAAATTGTAAATAAAAATCAATACTTTTTACACAGAAATATGAACCATGATAAATCTTGAACAGTTTCACTTGTAAAACTTATTTAGTAACTAACTTATATCGAATTAAGTCGGCGGTAGTCGTTTAAAAATAAATGTTAATGTTTTTTTTATTTGTTTTTACAAATGTTTGCAGTATTCAGTTGGTACACAAGTCAAAATTAAAAATAACATTATTTATTATTACCATATGCAACACCGGCACAGACAAACACTATTTTTACAGTATGTCTAAAAGATTACTATTTTAATTATTGGGTAACTTCTTTAGACGAAGTATAAAAACTATACACGGCCATATTATTGAAAAACAATTAAATAAACGTTACATATTCACATATTCATATTCTAGTCTTATTATAGTAACATATTGTTGAGAAAGCACTAAAAGTCTTTGTTATTTAGAATCCATCCCTTTTAGAGTTGCTCGTTACAAGTGAAACTTTATTAATTTCTGTAAAACATGCGTTTATATTTATCTTTTCAAGAAAGAGCTAGATTATAGATTTCACCCTTAGATATAGAATGATATTTTTCGTATTCTATTACTCTGCTTAAAATAAAATCATAAATAAAGCTGTCTACAATAATTGAAATAAACGAACTGGAAAACTATCTGGACTTCTCATTTACTTAATTAATTAATTTACACATGATTTATCATGGTTTTTTATGAGCTGCTGATTCATGCGCCCTCCACAGCTTGAGGCGGGCGAAGACTTGTGACCTTGTGGTCACAGACCTCGAGTGGTCCGTGCCATTAGCTTGTTCGGCCTTGACGGACCTTCAAGCGAAAGGAAAGGTGCGCGCCCTGTTGAAACAGAGCGATGATTGGTTTTCCTGCCCAGTATAGCCCGAAGAAAGGAGGACCGGTAATAGAACTCAGCCCATTGTGATGGAATAGCGAGGTCTGTGAGGGTTGGCTTGGCGCAGCTCGCGGTTAAGGACCACCGGGTGATACTCTCGAATAATTCTGGATAGATTTCGGATAATTCTCTTTGGTTTGGCTGGGCGTGCAGAAAATTTATATACTTGTATAAAATAAAGGTTTCATTAGGCCAAAACTCATGAAATTATAGCGAATTTCGATAATTACGGATTGTCTCACAATTACAATTGAATTGCAGTTCTAATATAACTGTAACACTTCTATTTTATGTTAGTTTAATAAATGTATCAGCATTAAAAAATATACCAACATCAAATTAAATAAATCTTTATTTTATGAGTAAAAAGTTCAGTAAAAAGAAAATTATTAATTTACATACATTAAAAAGGTCATTACCAACTACATTGTTACATACAAATAATGTGAATAAATATCAATAATATAACAAAAATATTGACATTTATTCCATATAACAGATTCCGTTAATCATTCTTTAATCTTTTAGTTAAAAAGGAGTGTTGCCAGACAGAAGAATTCAGAATAAGAAAACAATAATATTAATGTCTGAAGCATTCCTTAGATGTTGTTTACTTAAATACACAACTATTGATAATAATTAATACATTTGCATACTTTTTAGGCATGTTGAATGAAATTTCATCTAAATAATATTTATCTTTTATCCAGTTAAAATATTAATTTTAATAGATATTAAAGATTATATAAGATAAAATCTCTTTAGATTTTTTTAGAAATTTGAAATGAAAGATAAAAAATAGATTATTTAACAAGTTGCTAATTTATGGAGACCGTTTTATATATATAAAATTCATATACAAAATGGAATCAACAACAAAAAGTATCTAAAGGTGGTTCTATGCTAGTTGAAAATTAAATTAAATAATTAAAATATCAAATTTTTATTCGGCAATAACTAATTCCCAATCTATAGATAGAACTTAAAAAGATTAAATTTTTATCTTTTAAGTCCTTAAAACTTAAATGTAACTAAAACGTCATATTTGCCTAATTTTAATAATATTAGCGCAATTATCTTTTATCTAGATGTAGATACATAAAAATTATCTACTCTCAACACTGGTCACACAAGCTTTTCGAAATCGCTAAGCTGTATAAATTTCTATTTCATCTATCATAACGTACCTTAGAAGTCGTCAATTAATCACGAGAGTATTTTTAGTACCAAGAAAGAATTTTAACTTCATGAATATTATCTTGAAATACAGGTATAAAGTATAACCTTATTGTATCCTAAATTAAGGACCATTGATAACAAATTAATAAACTTGATATCTTACTAGACTCCTCTCCCCTTGTGATGTTTGTCAGACTCACAGAATACTCATGGCTAATGGTAGTTGTACTTGAAACGGTACTTGTGTTTCGCTGAGTGAGTTAGACTATTGGAGGCTCTTAAAGATGCCACTTAAGCGGGTCAATCAGCCGGCAACGAAACGAGATATGCTCACTTAGTCAGCAAACCTTTGCTAGAGTACCTCTCTACACAGTAGAAACACAAGTGCGACTATCATTTCACGCCGAGTATTGGACGAGCCGGGCCAATTAGTTCGTCAGTGTGGCTCTCCCATGGGTGATATAGGAGACCTACGTTGTATGCTTTACCATACAAAACCCCTCCCCTTTAAACCTCGCGCGATTAATGGACGGACGTTAAATCGGAAATAATTGCGTTATTGCTAAGGTGCGACAGGTAAGGTGCCGAAGGATTTCATGAGACGATAGCAGTGTGGTAGGCGGCTCCGATGTCCGATACGCTGTAGTGTGGCCGCTGCCCGAGCCAACATTCCAGCCCGAACTCCAGGATCGGCCAGCACAGCGCTGGGCAAATGCTTGCAGGCCATGTATAAGGCCACCGCGCGTTCACCCTCCCCACCGCCACCTTCCAATGCTCGCTCTGAAATCACCATTTGTACTTTTATTTATTTTTAGTGTTAGCTGGCAACGGAGCAGGCGGGTCTCCTATATGGTAAGAGAACACCGCCGCTCTTAGACAACCGCACCACAGTCCGGTCATTGGTTGTGTTGCCAGATTTTTCCGCCCCTTAAGCGGCACTTTTAAAGGCCTCCGATATCCGCACTCAATCTGCGAAACATAGTACAAGTACCGTTTCCAGCTGAGTATTCTGTGAGCCCGTGGGATCTTCAGACGAATCGGCCCAATTTATGCGTCAACATGGCTCTCCCACGGGTGCGACACTATTAATACACTCGCCCGGCCATTGTCAAGCCTTTTCAGAGACCGAAAAAATTATATTTAATAATTGTCCGGACCGGACTTCGAACCCGATACCTCTCGTTTCATGGTAGATTTATTCAACCATTTATATTTATATTCGAGTTATCGAGATCCCACTGTATTAGACAATTTTAAAAGTAAAATATACCTTTCCCACAGATAATGGACGATCTGTTGAGGCGTGGTCGAAGCGATCCGTCAAGAAGTTGTTGCGTACGCCGCGGCGCAGCACCAGCCATCATGCGGCAGACCGCCGAATGCAGAAAGACGCGTGACGACACCCACTGACATACCGAGAACGGAAAATAACCAATGAAGACTTTCTTTTTATGGTATATCGGAGCTATGGACATACTCCTATATGGTAAAGAACACCGCCGCCCATAGCCAACCGCGCCATAGTCCGCGCTTTGGTTGTGAAGCCATACATGGCATAATTTCAAATACCTCCGACATCCTCACTAATTCAATGAAACATAGTACAAGTAGTTCACGCTGAGTGAAATCCTATTAGTGTGTCAGCATGGCACTCCCACGGGTGCGACAATGTAAAGGCTCTAGTCTGACTACTGTCAAGCCCTTCCAAAGAACGAATAAATTATATATATAATATTATATAATATATTTTTTTTTATCTGGACCGGGATTCGAACCCGATACCGCTCGCTTCATAGTAAGCTTTTAAAACCTTAACTTAGCTAAGAGGCTTTCAACGTTTAAGTAAAAATACTCTTTCCTGGAACATTATTCTTCTTATGTTATTCTTTATAGAGGTATGTATAGCATAATTATCTGACTCAGGAGTTGGCTAAATATTTCTATCTATCGGTGGCTGGAACAGCTAGTAAGATTGCAATTACGTTATAACATTATGTAAATATACCATGTTGTTATAATTTATATTTTTACTTAGTCCCCTCCCACATAATAGACAGACGACCTACGTCCTAAGGCTGAGTGACGATGATGATGAAAGATATTTTTATTATACCGGTAGATGTTGCGAGAGGCGCCTCAAAGAATGCAGGTCCCTCTGAAAGGCGTTTAGCTGTTCAGGCGGGTCTGGCCCCGCTTCAACATTCGCTTCCCAGACCCCCGCGCGGACCTCCAACATCCAATCACAGCACAGCACTTGCATCAACTGGGAACAGTTTTAACAAAATTTAAGAATTCGACTCTATTTTCTAATATTTATGACCTAAGGTTGCAATTCCCTTGGAAAATTAGGGATTCAAAAATTTTTCACGGACCTCTTAAAAAAAGCAAAAAAATCTGTACATGTATTTATTATATATAGTTTTTACTAGCATTTATATGTGATCCAGAGATGATACCGCTGATCCCCATACACAGGCTGGGAAACACTGACCTAAGCTAAAAAACGAATTGTAGGAGCTCACTTGTAAACTAGGAAAAAACAGTACTAAACTTGCCACCAAAATTAAGTTAAAAATTAAGTTAACTTCAGATCTTATAAAAACCTATCAGAATAGGAACACTTTGAGGTTGAATTAGCATAGCCATAGTAAAGACCAACCAGATTTATAAAATATGTCTAAACATTTAATTAGAAATTCCAAAAATCACTGCCAAAAAAAAATAGCTGCAAGACGCGCGAGTCTTGCAGGCTTAGTCTTGTTCTTGCTCAAGTCTTACACGGTCAGTCTTGCTCTTGCTAAAATTAGGCGGTCTTGGTCTTGGTCTTGCATTTGGGCAACAATTCTTATCTCTCTATTAGAGAGGGAATTTGGCTTCCGGAAGTCCCACTCACCGTATGAAACGCGACAACCGTACGCAAAGCTAAAGGCCACACTTCACGCCGGTATCCTGTAGGATAATGGTATTACTCCGTATATAGCATACTCCGCACATTGCCGAAGGCCGAAGGCAACAGCGTGGCACTCCCACTTAAAAATCTTTTCTCTCCATAGTTTTAACTTTTGTTCAATACTAACATTTATTTAACAACACATATCTCCAATGGCATATCGTGCTCAGACATTATGAATTTTCCTATTCAACACTACCATTGATCATTGTATCAGAACCTTTACCAAGTCTAAAGCGTAGATAAATTAATAGCAATGTTCCAATACAAAAAAAATGCAAAAAAACTCGCTACAAATATCACATTCTACAAAAACAAAATTCTGCATCCAGTAAAACAAAGCTTGTATCCAACATGCGGTGATATCAACCCTCGCGAGATTTGCGTTGTAGTGATATTGCACAAAATGATACAAGTGCAATGCAACTACAATGCACTCCCATGACAGTCAAAAAGCTTCATCCAAACATCTAAATAAAAAAGAAAAAAGCTTAAAACTACCAGCTTAAACGGTTAAATTTTTACCCCTGGTAGAGCACTGCTGACGTACTAATTATGCAGACTCGTCCGAATTGATACGACGTGCTCACAGAGTACTCAGCGTGAAACGGTAATTGTACTGTGTTTCGCAGAGTGAGTGAGCATATATATATATATGGCTTTTAAAAACGCCGCTTAAGCGGCGTAAAAAGCGGGCAACACAACCAATGCGCGGAGTGTGGCGCGGTTATTCATGGGTGGCGGTGTTCTTACCATATAGGAGACTCACCTGCTCCGTTGTCCGATATAGAATAAAATAAATTAAAAAAAAACATCCCAATATCGAAAACTTGGATAGGTATCCTAGACTGCTATAATACCTAATATCTTTCATTTACAACAGAAAATCGAGAAATGTATTTTTAAAAAAAATCAAACGGGTACCCAAAATAACCCAACGCATTTTGAATAACTAAATCCCTTAATTTTTTTAAACATTTCATTTTTGTTTAAAATTTTGCTGCTCTCAAAATCTTTAGATTACCTACACTAATTTAATTCAAATAAAACTGGAAAATTTTACTAGTTTCAATTTTGCCATCACATCTTCACAATACTTTATTCTGCATTTTATAATGCTTAATTATTATATAAATCATTTAAACAAGAACCACGCAAATGCAGTGTTTACCCCAAAAACCATTAAGTTATTAATATTGACTACAGATAAAATACAAATCTAACTAAATGCGCATTAAATTAAATTTTCGATTCATTCCCAACAGAAGTATCTAATGATTCCTTACTGGGAAGACTTCGCCGCGAACATTTTGTAAATACTTTTGAAATAAACAACTATTTTTTTAATTTTTTTATATGTATTGAATATACCGTACCATCACGAGCTGCGTGGGCTTTTTGCAGCAATAGTAAGCCAACGAATCAGCCAACCTCGCTCCAGCAATATCGCACACCTGTAACATAAAAATTGACACGATTACTATTTGATTTTTTTTATGAAAACCAACTACTTAACGACACTATTCCACGACTTGGGTGACCTTCAAGAAAAGAGCGTACAAATTCATTAAAGGCCGGCAACGCATCCGTGGCTCTGCAAGTACTAGGGGTGTCTATGGGCGGAGGACCGCTTAGCCTAGGTGAGCCTCCTACTTATTTGCCACCGTAATCTTAAAATAATGGAGGCATACGCGGGTGCGTTGCTGGCCTTGTAGGGATAGGTATGTACGCTTTGTAGTTGTAATTAAGTAATTAATTAAATTGTACTGGTTTGGAAATACTTCCGCAGGTAGCTGATTCCAGTGAGTCGTTATATGCGACATAAAATGTCTTAGAAACGCTCAATAGTGGGAAAACATACAGGTTTATCCTAGAATACATATAAGTTCTGACTGGGACAAACAGAAGAAATTATGAAATTATCATTTTTAATACCAAAATATACATGTATTAAAGTATTTTATAAAAAGGAAATATACACCAAAATGATTTAATTTATATCTTTATAGGGCGTCAAATGGGCAGCTCAGTGTCAGTCCTTAAATTAAATTTTAAAAAATAAAACACGCTAATTCTCAAATTTTTAAAGGAACCAAGTTTTGGAAATCATTCGCATCTAAAATAAAATAGTGCGAGGAAATTCTAGAAAAAAAATAATCATACAAATCTTAAGGTTAAAACTATCACAACTTCGAAAAAATCCGCGTAAGAAAACTCCGCCGCCCACGGACAACCGCAGCACTGTCCGCGCTATGGTTGTGTTGCCGGATTTTTACGCCGCTGAAGCGGCATTGTTAAGAGCTGTCGATTGCCTCAATCACTCAGCGAAACACAGCAGAAGCACCCGTGAACCCGTGGTATCACATCGGACGAACCGATCAATTAGTGCCTCAGCTTGGCTGTCTCACGGGTGCGAAAGTATTAAGACACTCGCCCGGCCACTGTGAAGCCGTTCCTGAGACCAAATAAATTATAATGGTCCGGACCGGGACACAAACTAGATACCTCTCGCTTCATAGTAGACTTATAAAACCACTTAGCTACGAGGCTCTCAAAAAAAAGTAAATATAAGATAAAGCTATTTCTACAAATTCTAAGGATAAAGTGAAACTTACAACCGTGAAAGACCCTTGCTGAAGCATATGCTGACGCACAAATTGGGCTAACTCATCCGAAGTGATACCACGGGCTCACAGAATACTCAGCGTGAAACGGTAATTGTACTGTGTTTCGCAGTGTAAGTGAGGACATCGAAGGCCATTAAAATTGCCGTTTAAGCGGGGTAAAAAATCCTGCAACACAATCAACGCGTGTACTGTGGCGCGGTTGTTCATGGGCGGCGGTTTACTCGTACCCTAAAAGGACACCCACCTGCTCCGTTGTCCGGTATAGAATAAAAAAAACGAAGAAATATAAGAAATACCTTAAGGATAGTCTCCGATGTCTTCTTGATGGTCCGTTCATCTCTGCACTGTGCGAGTGTGAGCAAGCCACGACGACTTTTGTATGCCATTTGCATTGCTCTATTAATTTATATATTTATCAATACATGCGGTTTTACATATACAGGGTCTAACGTTATAAATCAACTAGTTTTATATTACATAGAAAACAACAAGACACTCAAGCCTCTTGTCGGTAAAAACATTGCCGCCCATGAACTGCACGCCCATGGTTTCACTTTATGCGAGCCAGACAATCAGTGCGTCAGCATAAAAAGCTCATAATATTGAGAATTCTAAAAAAATTGTTATTATATTAACGCCAAAACATTAGTACAAACATTTATCGAGCGTCCTATTATAAAAAATATTTTTTTCCAAAAATAAAAAAATTGTTCAATTTAACAGGCACTGTCCGTTAATAGCTTAAACAGAGCGAACCTATTCCTTAAAGGCAGGTAACGCACGCGCGGCCTTGCAAACGAACAGAGGCTCGCCTAGGATACGCGGTCCTCCGCCCATGAGCACTCCTATCTTTTGCCGAACCGCGAATGCATAGTCGGCCTATTAGGAATCACTCGCCACATCCTGTATACAGTACATTATTAGCACAATAGATATGTTTATAATGATACACAATAATATCACTACTGCAATTATAAACTACACCAATGTTTAATAAACATTAGAATTTCTAAGTCATCATTCAATGTTTCATACCCTATCGTACATTTTACCCGTGGGAGAGCCATGCTGAAGCACTAATTGGACAGTGATACCACGGGCCCACAGAACACCAGCATGAAACAGTACTTGTCCTGAGTGAGGATATCGGAGGCCCTTAAAAAGCCGTTTAAACGGCATAAAAAGACGTCAACACAACTAAAGCGTGGTTGTATATAGGCGGCGTTCTGACCACAGAGAATTTCCACCTGCTCCGTTGCCCGCTATACCATAAAAAAGTAATATAAGATTAATAAAATATTGTTAACTGTTCTCTCTAAATCGAAACTAGGACCTCCGATGGCCAAAGCGACTTTGACGGCAGTATACGAATAGTGGTAAGAAATAAAGTATTTAATAATTATAAATATTATATAAAGAATAAGGTTTTTTATTATAAGCCTTTTAGGAACACATAGTAAATGTTTTTCTTTTTATTTTTTCTATTTTTTATCGGACAACGGAGCAATCAAATCTCCTTGATGATAAGAGGCCACCCCCACAATCCACGCTTTGGTTGTGTAGTCGGCTTTTTATGTCACTCAATCTGTATAATTTCACAGGCCACCGATATCCTCACTCAGCGAAACTGTAGAAGCACCGTTTCAAGTACAACTACCATTTCACGCTGAGTATTTCGTAAGTCCGTGTCACTTCGGACAAGCCGACCCAATCAGTGCATCAGCATATGCTTCAACATGGCACTGCCACGGGTGACCAAATAATTTAAACTCAACTATTTAAGATAAACTATGTGATTTGTGGAATAAGTGTAATTTTTATAATCTAATGTTTGTGCAAAACATATATATATAAAATGTTGACTTGATATAAAAATTAACAATTGGTTCATACTTAAAGCATTGGTTTTCCTTGTTTTGCAAGAAATATTCTTGCAAAACAATGAAAAGTACTGTTTAATGGAAATAAAGCGATTATAATTAATTCGTATACACGATCTTACCCAGGTAACGGATCTTCGCTGTTGGCAAGTGCTTCCGGTAGCAAATTCAACTTGTCTCCGATGTCGGCGGCCATACTGCTGTCTGCCAGAAGCCATGTAGCAGCGACACCGACGAGATTCGCCCACCATTCCATAACAGGGTCCCAACAACCTGAAATAGTCATTAATATCTATCACTATCTATCTATAATCACTATAAATATAATACTATCTATCTATAATCACTATCTGGGTCGGCTCATCACGTCCACGGGCTCACAGAATACTCAACGTGAAATGGTAGTTGTACTTGAAACGCTGCTTCTACAGATTCGCTGAGTGAGTGCGGTTATTAGAGGCACTTAAAAATGCCTAAGCGGCGTAAAAGGCCTGACAACATAACCGATGCGCGGACTGTGGCGCGGTGGTCCATGAGCGACGGTGGTCTCTTACCATATAGGAGACCTATGTCCGCTATATCATAAAAAAATATGAAACATACAATTCTAAATTTTCACTTTTTTTATCAATATTAGTACTATATGAGAAAAGCATTTAACGCAATTAATTTTTTTTCACCGTTAGATTGGAATTTTATTTAAAAAATCAAGACTTGTAATGCCAGATTCATATGTATATACAAATCTCTGTAACCTGAATAGTTGGGTGTATCCGTTGACACATCATCAGTAATCAGTTTGACTGTTTCGAGAACGTGTCTTGTATTACTGCGCTCGTCAGCGCATAGAAGCATATTCAGGCTCTTTTGCAATAGATCTAGGTGGTATGCCTGTAATTATACAACCTGTGTTAAAAGAAGTGAATAAGCTACACCGTGGGAGAGCCATCCTGAAGCGTATGTGGACGCACTAATTGAGCTGACTAGTCCCGTGATACCAGACTCACAGAATACTCAGCGTGAAACGGTACTTGTACTGTGTTTCGATGAATGAGTGAGGATTTCGATGGCCCTTAAAAATACAGCTTGATTGGCGTAAAAAGCCGACAACACAATCAATGCGCGGAGTGTGACGCGGTTGTCCATGGGCGGCGCTATTCTCTTACCATATAGGCGACTGCTCCGTTGTCCACAATACTATTAAAAAAATATTATTAATAAACGATTAAAACAAATTTAGTTTACTGAGTTTCCATTTCATGTTAATTAATGCAGAAAAATAGTTGTAATGCACCAAATTTCATTATTTTAAGGCATCTTATACTTGACAACGTGCAGTTTCGGCGGGTAAAACAGTTTCAGTCGACTCTTCTATGTTAGTTAAAAAATTACCCTCATAGCATAAGCTAGGGGATCTTGCGGGCACGGTATACGCGAGAAGAGTGCTGCAGCGGGCGGCGCAAGTTCGTACGTCCACGTGCGGGCACGCAAAAACTTCTGACCGCGCTCGCTCGCTGACCACCGTACACGTAGCGGCCAGTCAGCTCCATCTCCAGAGGATAAACGACAGGCGCGCAGGTAGTACCTAAAATATAATTATTGTAATATAGTATTATTTATTTATTATTATTATTATTTGGGATCCTTATAGCTAAATCGTTTGCTAACAACTTGCTAAGTCAACCACGAAGCCAGAGATATCGGATTTGAACTCCGGTCCGGACAGTTATAATTTATTCCGTCTCTGGAAGGGCTTGACAGTGGCCGGGCGAGTGTCTTAATACCGTCGCAACTGTTGAAGAGCCATGTTGAATATGTTGACGCAATAATTAAATAATTAATTATTATTAATTAATTACGCCGGTTCCTCCGAAATGATACCGCGGGCTCCTAGAATACTCGTGAAATGGTAGCTGGTTTTGAAACGGTACTTGTACTGTTTCGGTGAGTGAATGAGAATATTGGAGGTCTTTAATAATGCCGCTTAAGCATCGTAAAATCCACAACCAGTGCCCGGACTGTGGCGGGGTTGTTCATGGGTGGTGGTATTCTCTTACCATATAGGAGATCCACCTGCTCCGTTGTCTGCTATAGCATAAAAAATAAAAATAAATTTAATAGGTTGTGATCTCCCCTTTGTGGTAAGATTTAAGACTGCCCTCCCCCTCCTCCATCCAACAAGTGTATTTTTAGTAACGACATATAATCTTTAAATTTTTCGAAAATTATCTTTAAATGCAGGCATAACATTTAATCTTATTTTTGTTAAGAAGTCGCGTGTATTAAAATCACAAAGTTATATATAAAATTATTATTAATTATATAAACTATATAAAATTACAGTGTTTGTCAAAAATATACACGTGATATCTTACTAGACCTCTCCCCTATGATTTTATTCAAATCCCTCCCCCTCTTTCAAGCCTCACATGATTAATGAACGGCCCCAATCATAGACAACGTACTAAAACCTAGTATATAATAAAAACTCGAGCCATTCACCCGCACAGCCTGTTACCAATCTTCGGCATATAATCCTTGAAAACCAAAGCCGCTGTTATATAAGTATCGGCAAGTAGCTGTCTATTTCCGGCCACCTCCGCCAGATTGACGGCCTGCAGCGCCAGCAACAATCGCTCGCTCCGACCGCTGTGTAGCGATAACAGCTCCAACTGAGCGAGTCTATGGGACACGCCCGATACTTGCTCGGCCCAGTGTTTCGCTAATTTGCGTGCCTGGCTGGAAAATGTTGAGATAAAATTTTAATACAAAACGTACGCTTATCCAAGTACGCGTTTTATGTGCTAGTTTATTTATAAAAGCAGTGATTAAAGTGTGTCTGTTTGTAACCGCTTTGACATGCATAGGAATGCACGGTACACTTATCAAATAATTTTTGTCTGTCTGTCTGTTTGTTACGGCTAATCTTCAACGATTGGCCCGATTTCACTGGTTGATAGCTGATGAGTAACTTAGGCTACGTGAATAATACAGTTTTGGAAATAGACACGCTCAACTTAAGTTGAGCTGTCTTTGACATGGAAAAGTCCACAAAAAAAGGATTACCTGTCATTTAATAAATCACCCGCACGCCTAGCCAAAAAGCCTCCTAATGGTACGCCTTGCATGATTTGTCGTAGTATGGCAGCCGCCAGTGATGTGTACTTGGCTTTACCACGATTACCGGACTGCACGCTCTTATTGCAGGCAGTGAGGCAACTATGAAACTCCATTCGGGCATTCGTTAAATCGCCCTGAAACATATGTAACATTTTGTTAATGGAAGCAGTGGCAACGGAGCAAAGGCTTATCTAGGATGGGTGGTTCTCCGCCCATGGACACCTCTAGACCTTGCAGGGCCTTGGGTGCGATGCAAGTCTTCATCTATAAACATCAATCTATATTAATATAAAAAGGGTTATTCCTGCATCTACAGAACCGATCTTGAAATTCTTCGTAAAATAGAAAACTTTGTAAGCAACAAAGATTATATCATCATCAGCCCATCTAAATCCACTGCTGGACATAGGCCTCCCCCAAAGACGCTCACCCGCTGCGATCTTGAGCGA
>DWCF01002459.1:0-23900 GCA_018230265.1 Delias oraia | reverse complement strand
ACTGCGTATGATCCACAACTACCTGTTAATTCCCCTAGATTCACTTTGCCAGGTAAAGGAACTGATCCTAAAGCTTCCGATGTACCAGCACCGAATGTATATGATCCGCATATTTTAGATAACACACCAAAATATACAATCGCAGGTAAAGGAAAACCAGGTAAAATACCGGATACACCAGGGCCAACTGCGTATGATCCACAACTACCTGTTAATTCCCCTAGATTCACTTTGCCAGGTAAAGGAACTGATCCTAAAGCTTCGGATGTACCAGCACCGAACTTATACGATCCGCATATTTTAGATAACACACCAAAATATACAATCGCAGGTAAAGGCAAACCAGGTAAAATACCGGATACACCAGGGCCGACTGCCTATGATCCAAACAAGCCTACTATCGATGAACCACCAAAGTACAGTTTTGGTATAAAACCTCCATTAGAAAAACCTTCAAACAACCCACCTCCCAATGCGTATAACCCAGATAAAGCGGACAAAGTGACCCATAGTAATTCTCCAGCGTTTACTTTCCGAGCTAAACCGGAAAATGGAAAGATTCCGGATACTCCAGCACCTAATTGCTATGATCCTGATAAAGGCGATAAGGTTGTACATCAAACTGGACCGGCGTATTCATTTAGGCCGAAGATAGAAGGCGGAAAGCCAGTTAACACTCCAGCTCCAAACGCATACAAGCCGGAAACGGCAAACAAGGTGATATTTGAGAAGAAACCAATGTATTCTTTGTATCCTAAAGGAAAAGATGATAAAATTAGCGATGTTCCTGCACCAAATGTGTACAATCCGGAGAAGGCAGACAAGATATTGCTTGATAATGCGCCCCGATATTCCTTCAGGATAAAGACGAAAGCCCCAAAGACCGATAATGTGCCAGCACCTAACTCATACAATCCAGACAAGGCAGATAAAGTACTGCACAGCTCGCCGCAGTACACTTTTAGAATTAAAACGGACGAAGCAAAAGTAGCGGATACGCCAGGTGGGTGTTGTTCTCTCTACTAAATATTTTTCTTAAGATATGAGTATGTTATGGAATACGTGGTTTTTTATTTATTTAAGAAAAGAAATATTCCAAAACACAATACATTCTTTGTGTGTTCAAAATCTTAAGAGGATTTTTCCGCACACCGACTTTGGTTGTCACCGGTTTGAAAGTCACGTTAAATACAAGCATTCCTTAAAATTTAATAATTTTTTTCTTTCCAAAAATAAGTTAATGATAGATAAATTTTTATATGGATCACATAAATATTAATAAAGAAATACATAATTACATCATTCTATGAAGAAACAGTGCAAATATAATTTTTAATATCCTAATCATACAAGTACACATTTGGCTTATATAAACATACATATATAATTTAATAGGCTTTCGTTCATTTGTTCTTGAAATTAAAATTCACTAATTTTGGTCTCAAGATATAATAAAAATAAAATACCAAACAATATTTTATTATTCCAATACAAAAGGTACCTGTGTTTGGAATATGCGATTTGTTCTTTAAAAAAACTGATTCGTTTGGTTCAGAAATTTATCTATTTACAATTAATTAAAAGTATTGTAATACTTTCGTAAAACAGATTTGTTTCTAATATGAATAATACTGTTTTACACATTTTCCATGGATTTGAGATATTTATTTTTCTATTATTTTTTAATTAGTATAAAAATTTCCACCCATAAGATGGATAGACGACCTTATAAAGGTCGCCGGCAGACGCTGGATGCAGGTCGCCTCCGACAGGTATTCATGGAAGTTTAAAGAGGAGGCCTATGTCCAGCAGTGGACGTCTTACAGCTGAAATGATGATGATGATTACATTTTCCAGCTCCAAACAGTTATACGATTCCTACAATAGTGAAGACGCCGCTTTACAGTATCTCGGGAAGACACAAGGATCCAATAGACGAGCGCTTGAAGGTCCCAGCCCCGGGAAGCTACGACCCGGAGAAGAGTTACAAATTTGTGTTGACCTATTCGCCCAAATATACATTTGGAGTGAAGATACACACGGACAAATTTGCGGAGACACCAGGTGAGGAGTTTATTCCTTTGGAAGCAAGAAGGAAGAGTTTCTTTTTTTATTTTAGATATAGCGGACAATAGAGCAGGTGGGTCTCCTACATGGTAAGAGAACACCGCCACCCAACACCAACCGCGCAACAGTCCGCGAATTGGTTGTGTTGACGGCTTTTTACGTCCCTTAAACGGCCTTTTTAAAAGCCCCCGATTCCCTCAGTCACTCAGCGAAACACCGCTTCAACTACAACTAAAAAGTGTGTGAGGTTTTTGATTTTCATCTCGAGACAGTATTATAACTGTTACAGCGGCGTAAAAATCCGGCAACACAATCAATGTGGCGGATTGCTGTGTGGTTTTCATTGGACGGCCTTTATCTTTTACCATAGCGGAGTCCCGACTGCTCCGTTGCCTGCTATACCATAATGAGGCAAACGTCATCCCTACTCACTGCTGGACCGTGGGTGCGTTGCCGGTATTTTAGCGATAGGTACGCTCTTCTTAAAGATCGCCAAGTCATATTTGGTTAGGAAATACGTCTGCGGAAAGCAATTTCTACATAACGGTGGTGCGCGGAACAAAATATCTTTAAAAACACGATATGGAACGATATTTATTACATGAGTAATTTATTTGGCAGCTCCTAATAGCTACCGCATTCCTTCGGTACTTGACTCGCCTGTGTACACGATTTCTGGACGTCACAAGGTGCCGGCCGATGACCGCGCGAAAGTCCCAGCGCCTGGCACTTACTCACCGGAAAAGGTATTGCTCCGAATAATCTACTAGGCTTTGTGATTTTACATTTACAGTTGTGTTTCAATGAAAATGAATCGCCAAAATGTATGGATAAGTGGAAAAGTCGGAACAGTTTTTTAATATTTTACTATAACACGGCAAAGTTATTCATATAAAAGGAAAAATTATTTTAGGTTGTAAAATGAGAAACTTAGATTGTAAAAAAAATTTAACCAGGTCTTGCCAAATATGTTGCGAAGAGAAAAATCTGGTATTTTACCAATACGATTGATTTTTAAATTATTATCATCATGATACAAAAAAGGTTTTTAAGAAGATAAAAAAATTTAAACACGTAAAGAGTATTTAATAAAGAAAATGTTAAAAACAATTTATTTTGCAATAGAAACCCTTGTAGTAAAAAAGTAGAAGCATTAGTAATCATATTTAGCATTTATTAATAATAGCTTAAACAAAGATTTGTATTATAAATAATATTATTATTTATTTTCAGTACAAAAGTAGGAATATATTTTATAGATTTTATTTCAGTTTTGAACTAATATTTAACAAGTATTTTGTGCATGTCTTTGGTTGGTTCATTGTTTAAAAATTGAATTTACTGAAAATTCATACCATTTTCAGGTTCAGCTGGACAAGACACCAAAAATAACATTTGGAATAAAACATTCCCCGCTACTTGGACAGTTAAAACCAATTGAGCTACAAAGAAACGCTAATGAAGTTAATATTACCAGCGAAATTCAGGTTGAAAGTCTTAATACTAATGATTACGTGGAACGAAACGTAAATATACACGAAATAGACGGCATTCGAAATCACGTAACACAAGTT
Organism: Delias oraia; assembly: GCA_018230265.1. Taxonomy (NCBI): domain Eukaryota; kingdom Metazoa; phylum Arthropoda; class Insecta; order Lepidoptera; family Pieridae; genus Delias; species Delias oraia. The sequence continues at coordinate 20,259 of DWCF01002459.1, read as the reverse complement.
CGGTCTCGAAACGAGATTAGGAGTAACACAGCAACACCAGAGCCGGTACAAGAGATACTGACGCAAGAAATGGTATGGATTCCTGAACAAAGTCAACGCCGTGGCTCGTACACTATCGAAAGAGTTGATGGTAACAATTTTACTGAAAGATTCGGTAACAGTGAGGTCATACCAGTAGAAAATGGCATCATACGTGTATCAGATGCTGGGGATAGAGGTGCCACGTCCAGCGAAGAGCACAGCAGTGAGATTATTCAAAAGGAAGGTTATACACAGAGTGTAGATAAGCGAGTACACAATGCGAACGCTCATGAGCGCAGCCAGAAAGCTACAGAGGAAGTGTACGTTGATTCTGATGTTAAGCATCTGCCGAATGGTGGTGTTGCGAGGATGACGACAACAACAACAGTGAAGAAATTGGGAACAACAGCAAAGAAAGCGAACAAGTCCACAGCGGTCACACGTACAAAAACTACTGTGACATCAAGAGATGTTGGTACCAAGTGAACTCGTAAAGATTCTGGATGCCTTGTTAATATCTGTACTAATATTAAACTGCTTTCTACTACATGAATAGGAATATATACGTTACATATAGGCTACGTTCCACTAGACCCCCATTCATATTTTGTCAATTGGCATCAAGTGGAACGCATCCATAGAAAAATATATTTTTTTACCATTTTTATGTCTGTCAGTTCCGGATATTCTCTGGAACGGCTGGACCGATTTGGACGGGACTTTCACTAGCTGATATATAATAAGGAATAATTTAGGCTGCTGGATACGAGTAGTTATAGTTTTGAAAATACAGAGTCCAATCTAAGTTGAGCTCTCTTCGATATAATTATATATTAAATAGAGATCAGCTCATGCTGGTTATCAATCGGATGGGTTTGTCATTGGACACGTATCGGGCAGGACCACTTCTGCCGGCCACATGTAAAAATGAAGGTATCAGTATCAATAATTATAATAAACTATTCAAAAGTTTTCCTTTTATTATCTTGATACATATGAATTTTCTTAATATTTAACCTTTTTTTATTTTATTTTAATTATTGACAGAATGCCTTAGGAATTGTTTTAGGTAAAGTTTGTAATAGGTATTAGTATCCGTATTTACAAGACAAGTTAATTTGTTGAGTAGTCTATGTGTACACGTAATTTGTAAAGTGCCCATGACCGCTCGCCGCTTTCTTAATTTATTAAAATGGCTCGCTAATGCTTTTGTTAACAGATTAAAGTTTTATTTATCAATCGTTATTTATAATTTAATAAAAAGTCTATTTTTATTGTGCCTTTTATTTAATACTGACGGTTTTAAAAGGATTTTTTATATTAATATAGACAATGGGGCCTGGTCGCCTTGATTGTGAAAAACTGCGCCACAATAGCTTTGGTTGTCTTGCCAGTGGTATTTTGTGCCAGGTGTATTTTTTCGCGGTATCATTCTAGATGAGTCAGTCCATTAGTGCGTAATATGTACTTACGTATTTAAACATTTTAACTACAGTTTACAATGTTTACATAAATTTTACCGAAGGAGCTATTGAGAGCTTCGAAGTTAAATGACTTTAAAAGTCTATCATGAAGCGAGAGGTATCGATTTCGAATCCCGGTACGGATAATTATAAATTAGTTTATAATTTATTCGGTCTCTGGTAGAACTTGATAGTGGCCGGGTGAGTGTCGTAATACTGTCGCAGCCATGCCAGAGCCGTGCTGATGCATATGCTAAGTGAAGGTAATATAATTAGTGTGTATATCTTTTATTGTGGCATAACCCTAAAAAGCTGAAAAAAGTATTTCTAAAAAGTCGTTATTGGTCGCAACAAATGTAGACACGCATTTGAAGCGAAAATTAAAAAATATGGCTGTATTATCATAAAACGGATGTTTTTATTAGATAGTGAGAATGGGGTTTTGTTCGTAGCGGAAGCTGATGGGATAAATGCTGGCCAGTGAACTGCGTGCGCCCACGCACCCAACTTATCGGGGTTCCCTGAATAAGAACAAAGGTCTTATCAGTTTGAACTTGCCAAGTGGCAATCGGAATGGTCCCTGGATGATAAAGAATGTGTCTGTTTTTTATGGAAATTGGGAGGCAAACTAGCAGGAGGCTACGCCTCTACGCCCCTACTCTGGACCACGGTTGCAGTACTGGCCTTTAAATAGGTTTAGTAAATGTCTGTGGTTATCATGTTACTACGCTATTAATTGAAATAAATCAATGCCGTTAAAACTTATTAAAAAGTATTTTTTATAATACACATTGTTGACACAATTAAAATGACATGGTGTTTTGTCATTTGAATTCATAAAGCACTAATCACTATTAAGGGTTATATATGTAAATTGAAACATTTCACAATTCTTGTAATCTTTAATTAATCTTTAATCTTTTTTTTCTTTCTTTACTCTAATTCTAAATCTTATTTTGTTTTATTTTGTACCCATCTTGTACTTTACCACTTTTGCGTTATAATTTCACCCCTGTGAATGGGGGGTTGTTTTGCCCTTATCGCCACGCTTGGCAGGCGGGTTGGTGATCGCAGAACATCTACTGTACTCGGAAGAAATTAAAAGATGAACTTTTAACAATGTATATGTTTTGTAATGTAGAATCATAAAAACAATTTTATTAAACTGCACTACATTGTTTGTATGTTGTAATGTAATGTAACAGTTGCTGAATAATTCTCAGGCCTACTGATGTGTATATATATGTATTAATTTCATAAAAATAGGTTATTTCGTTTCGGAGGAGATTGGTAACAAATTGGACGATACTAGAAATTTTAATTATGATAAATGAACGTATCTACTATACATAGAAAGACGCTGCTTTATGTCCGCCGATGCCTAATGAAACTGTCTCATAAAGTCTACGTAGTTTTATTGAGTCTAGACAACAGATGACACCAAACATATATATGCAAAAACACGTGGAAGTAGGAACTACATATAGTTGTGGTCACAGACTCCGAAGGCTCCGAGCCGTTGGTTTATTTGGCCCTTGCGGCTCTTGAAGCGAAGAAGAAGATGTTAGCATTGTGGACTAAGAGCAGTCTATTGTTTGGGAACTGTGGCCCAAAGAAACGGGTGCCGAGATCAGAACTCGACTCAGTCGCGATGGCGTGGTGATTCTGGTCACACCTGATTTACACACATGCAGTACACACATGCATTGCACACACACATGTATGTATGATTGTATTCCAAACAGACACATCCTTTTTGATCAGAAGTTGAAAGATTAAAGATCATTTTTGAGAGCCTCGTAGCTAAGTGGTTTAGTGAGTGTACCATGAAGTGAGCGGTATCGGGTTTGAATCCCGGTCCGGACAGTTATAATAATTTATTCGGTATCTGGAAGGGCTTGATAGTGACAGGGTGAGTGACTTAATACTGTGTGGTAGTTATAGAAACGGTGCTCCTACTATGTTTCGCTGAGTGAGTGAGGATATCGGAGGCTCGCAAAAATGCCGTTTAAGCGGCGTAAAAAGCCGGCAACACAACCAATGCGCGGACTGTGGCGCGGTGTCCATAGGTGGCGGTGTTCTCTTACTATTTATACCATATAGGTATAGCTACATTGTCCGCTATACCATTAGTAAAAAAATTTTTTATTTCTATTCAGTACTGATTTCCTTATTCAAGGTAATAACGGACAAGTAAGGTTATTGTAAGAACATGACTTGTCTATTTTTTAAAGCGAAAAAGCCATTGTAAGCCGTTAGATAAAGAATTATCGTTAACACCTGTTAAATTTAATATTAGCGATTGCTTTGACTTTGTCTGCCGAATTTTTGAATTAATACCTACATCCAATGAGACTATAATCTTGCCGAGCTTTTATTTTAAATATGGCAGACAACGGAGATGGTGGGTCTCCTATATTGTAAGAAAACGTTGCCACCCATGGAAACTGCGCCACAGGCCACGCAATGGTTGTGTTGCTGGATTTTTACTCCCCTTAAGTGGCATTTTGTAAGGGCATCACTCACTCACTCATCGAAACAGTAGTAAAAGTAGCGTTTTACGCTAAATATTCTGTGAAATGAAAGGATTCCGTAATTTTCATTATAGTTCAAATGACGCAGAACAAATAGACCATTTTATTTTTATATTATTAAATATTTAGAAGAGAATCTGATGTTGCGTAGGGCTGGTGATTCCCTCAGTCTTTTCTAACACATTTTTGATTTATCACAGGGCATGTTCTGAGAATTTTTTTGTATTCAAATCTGCTGCTGGATTTCAGAAAACCAAGGCAGAATAGAATTTCATCCGTAACACCTGTTTTTCCTGACAAGCGTTTTTAAGGCATTTTGTGCCGCATTTTTATCAAACTTAAGATAGAGGAACTTCAAAAAGCATTATCATCTACTATCACCTATCAAATCCTCTGCTGGACACAGGCCTCCCCCAAAGACGCCCACCTATTACGATCTTGAGCGATCTGGGTCCAGCGACTGCCCGCGACCTTCGTGAGATCGTCTTTCCATCGCGTGGTGGGACATCCCACTCTGTGTAAATATTAACGCATAACTATACTTAAAATGTAAACGATGTCCATGGGTGAAATATCCTAGCCTGCTCGTTTCCATATGAAATATGGAAAAACATTTTCATATGAAAAAACGAATTCGCCGGACAAACTGTCTGTTTTTTTATATCTAACCATGTCTGTTATGGTAAGAACGTTAACAGCTGCTTTGTTATTTCGTTTCGCGAAAGCGTCCGCCTACGTCAATTGGACAAAAGCTGTAACGAAAATGGGAACAATCATAGTAATGGGCGCATCAGTCTTATCATTTTGGACGATTTGTTCGCCGCTGCTCTTAACTTATTAACTTCGTTACTACGGGTGTTTATGCCGTAGTAAACTAAATTACATTTATAAAATATTCAACGAAAAACACTGGGCTATTATATTGAGCTTTTGTGTATGGGAAACGGATGTCGACGGATTCAAATTATCAATTTTAAATATTCTTTTTTCATGTATCAATGAATATTTAAAGTTTCATCCCTTTCAGTTCGATGTTTGTCGTTCCACACTTTGCGTGTTTAAGGCATTTTGTTATACAGCCTCCTGGAGAGGTATTTCGAAAAAAATACGACTGAGGGATCTTCAAAGAAAGAGCGTACTTAACCCTGATTAGCCGGCAACGCACCCGCAGCCCTGACAGGGCTAGAGGTGTCCATGCGCGGAAGACTGCTTATTTTAGGTGAGACTACCGGTCGTTTCCATAAAAAAATTTCACATTTCTTCATGGAAATGTGAAATTTTTTTATGCGATTTATTTTTTACTACCATTTCTGGATGTAGTAATTGTGAGAACTGGCAAGAATATTAAGAGCCTCTTAGCTAAGTGCGAAGTCTACCTAGCGAAGGATACTGGGTTCGATCCCCGGTCCAGATACAAATTTATAATTTTATCGGAATTTGAAAGGGCTTGACAGTGGCCGGGCAACTTAACTCAGTCCTACCCGCAGGAGAGCCATGTTGATGCATATTCTCACACACTAATTGAGCCGGCTCGTTCAATGTGATGGGCTCACAGTGTACCAGTGTGAAAGACTACTTGTACTGTGTTTCGTTGTGTGAGTGAGGATATTGAGTTTCCCGTTACTCAGTTTAGTAATTAAAATTAACTAAAAGTTTATTGGAAAACTATAATTAGCAATGATTTAATAATTTGACCAGTGACCGAATTTTAGTAATGTGCATAATAATTTGATTATTAAATTTATGACTATGTAGGACATATTCTTAATACTAAAAACCTGTTTTATTCTAATATTTTGGTCGTTTTATATGTCGATTTTGCAAGAAATGTATGTCAGGGAGAACGTGATGACATATTTAAAATATCGTTTCAATTAAGTTTGAATTAAGTTAAAATGAGTGTTCTTTAAGACATTTTGTGCCGCGCACCACCTCTCAGTGGATGCAGCTGCCAGCAAGAGTATTTCCAAACCAATACGACTTGAGGATTTTCAAGAACAGAGCATACATATTCCTTATAGGCTGGCGACGCACACGTAGCTCAACAAGGGCTAGGGGTGTCCATGGGTGGAGAGCCGCTTACCCAAGGTGAGCCTCCCGCTTGTTTGCCACCGTTTTAATAAAAAATAATTAAAGCAATGTATGTATATGACGTGAAATGATGAAATAAATGCAAATTTATGTAATGATTGAAAAAAACAAGTCTGGCTTAGATTAACAATTTGCAACCAGTTTCACTAAATGTCAGAGCGCAATGCGATTAGCAGCCAAAATTGAATAGCAGAAACTTTAAGACATTCTGTGCCGCGCGGCAGTATTCAGTGAAGTCAGCTGTTGGCAGAGGTACAAAGAAATACTCATCATCAGCCTGTCAAGTCCACTGCTGGACATAGGCCTTCCCCAAAGACGCCCACCTATAACGATCTTGAGCGATCTGGGTCCAGCGGTTGCCCGCGACCTTAGTGAGAGCATCTTTCCATCGTGTGGCGGGACGTCCCACTCCGCGCTTTCCGGTACAATATTAATCAAAAAAATATTAATACCTTTAAAAAAATAACGTACTTTGCGAAACACAGTACAAGTATCGTTTCAAGCTGAGTATTCTGTGAGCCCGTGATATCAATTAGCATGGCTCTGCCACGGGTGCGACAGTATTCAGACACTCACCCGGACACTGTCAAGATTTTCCAGAGACCGAATAAATTATAATTGTCCGGACCGGGAATCGAACCCGAAATCTCTCGCTTCATGGTACACTTTTAAAACCATTAAGCTACGAGGCTTCACACAGATCCACATTGTTATGTCCATGGGCGTCAAAGTTGGGATGTAGTTAAGTCACAGACAAAGTAACATGTTGTAAAAGCAAATATTTTTCCCAAGAATAGTTCGTGTTTGTTGCCAATGACGCAATTTGCTGTTTGGTAATGAAGCCTAGTTGTAATATAGCGATGGGAGTGCTACCCCACCACCTACTGACGCGATGGCTCCTTGAAAGCCTTCGGCCCCATTCCCGCTTCAGAATCAACATGAGTCGTCTAACCAATTTGACATTTTATAACTTTTGCATTTGTAACAGCGATGCGGTTCACTTATATGGTTGAAATTGAGGATTTCTTAAAAATGAATAGAGCGTTTTTTAAGGCATTATGTGTCGCACACCACCACTCTTTGAATCAGCTTCCTGTAGAGGTATTTTCGAGACAATACGACTTGGAGAGCTAAAGAAGAGCCACGCTGAAGCATATAGACGTATAAATTGAGCCGGTTCAGCCGAAGTGATACCATAGGCTCACGCAACGCCAGACTGAAACAGTACTTGTACTGTATTTCACGGAGTACAAAACCATAGACTCATTAAGTAATATCGCTTAGTCGGTGTGAAGAGCCTTCAACACAACCAAAGCGCGGTATATGGTGCGGTTGTCTATGGGCGGCGATGATCTCTTACATTGTAGGAGACCCACCTGCTATCTTATCCGCTATAAAAGTTAAAGTTACCTACCATGTCTGTATATCTTCATAAAATGTACCTTAAAGCAATCAAACGTGTAATAAATTGAAAAAATCGATTAATTTGATAGAGAAACATTTTTTTGGCATGACATCTAAAGCAACTGTGAAATAGAGTATTGCGTTAGACGTAATTCTGTGAAATACGTATTTGAGGGCAAGTTTGATGGTAATAAATCGTTCGGTTTAATTTACAACTGTGTCGTTAGCTGGATATAGCCCAAACATCGTAAATGTTTCTTATAGCGACACTGAGTAGTTCCAACCTAATCTTTCCTACTAGAGATTATTATATGGCGAGTCCATAATCTCCAGCAGGACATTGGCTCTAGTTGGACTTTGAAACGATATTTTTATGGTGTACAATGTAATATAGCTTATTTATTCATTATATTTGTTTTTTATTAATTAACGGAGCAGGTAGGTTCCCCATTTGATAAGAGAACATATCGGCCCATGAAAAACTGCGCCACAATCCGCGCATTGTTTGTGTTGCCGTCTTATATTTGTGTCAATTTTGACCAATAACACGTATTTATATTATATATTAAATATATAGAAAGAAATAAAAAGCTTTATTTTCCCGTCAGATTTTAATTTTTTACGGCGGACAACAAAACAGGTGGATCTCCTCTATGGAGTAATAATCGCCGCCCATGGATGGGTCACTAATAAACTTTAGCCTTCCAGCCAATTTGACATTTACATTTTTCATTTTAAGCAGCGACGCTAATGGGTTTTATAACTTTTGTCTAAGCTTCGTGTTTATCTCCGATATTGTTGGTTTTTTATGGTATAGCGGCAATGAAGCAGGTGGGTATCCTATATGTTAGAGAAAACTTCTGCCCATGGACAACTACTCCACAGTCCGCGCATTGTGTTGTCCGCTTTTTACGCCCCTTAAGCAGCATTTTAAAGAGCCTCCTCACTCACTCAGCGAAACAATAAGACGCACCGTTTCACGTATAACTCCTTCACGCTGAGTATTCTATGAGCCCGTGGTATCACATCAGATGAGCCGATAGAGCGATACTGTAACAGAAACTTATTCAGAAGTAACTAAATGACTGCCAACAGAAATGAGCCAATGACGTCATCTTAAATGCATTTATTTATGACTGCATCACCAAAATGGTCGTAATTGGCAAAACATTCACCACATAACTTTATAATAATAATTTTGTGGTAAATTTAATTTCTAAATATGCTGGAACATGTTCTGACGCACGAAAATCACTAATCACGTCCCCACAGCATATAACACTAGTTTTTTATTATTTAGCGGACAACGGAGCAGGTAGGCTTCTAGGTGGTACAAGAACACCGCCGCCCATGAACAACCGCGCCACATTCCGCGCATTGCTTGATTTGCCGGCTTTTTACACCGCTTTAGAGGCACTTTTATGGGCCTCTGATATACTCACTCATTCTGCGAAATACAGTACAAGTACCGTTTCACGCTGAGTATTCGGTGAATCGCTTGTACTGTATATATTTAAAACTTACCAAAAAAAAGAAAATAAAACAACACACTCATTGTGTAACTCGTCCGAAGTGATACCACGGGCTCACAGAATACTCAGCGTGAAATAATAGATATAAATAAAACGGTGCTTCTACTGTGTTTCGCTGACAGTGAGGATATCCGAGGAGTTTTAAAATGAATAGAACCTCGTGTAGAATGTGGAGCGGTTGGTGATGGCCGGCGGTTTTCTCTTATCACATAGAAGACCCACCTGCTCCGTTGTCCGCTATACCATAAAAAATATTAATTTTAAATCGTCAAAGCGATATTAAGCATTGTATAAAGTAAACGTATACTGCCACTGCTAGTTTTAATACGTTGTATAAAGGGCATTTCTATGGAATTACAGTGTTTGCGACTTTTGACTTAACACGCAATGGGTCAAGGCTCCTTTATAGTTTACATTGGCTCGCCATAATAATTGTCATTCGAAGCAATTTGTGGAATGAATACTCTGCACTGGTGCCACACTTATCTGATTTAATTGGCGTAATGTCGCACCGAAGTAGGTGGGATTCGCTGGAACCAGCTGTGAGTTATTGCTTCTACTTAGACAATTGACTTGGAAGCCATTAAATACTCTGTTATCTATTCACCGCATATCTTTTGTCTATAATTGCTGATCTGTATATAAATATAACTCTTCGTATGTGTTCCTTAGCTGAACCGATTTCGCTAGTTCTATTAGAATATTTATGGTAGTACGAAGTTGGCTCTTACGCACAAAAAAAATGATTTTTTTTTGGAGTACGCCGGCAACGCACCCGCAGACTTGCTAGGGCTAGGATTGTCCCCGGGGCGGAGAACTGCTTTTGCTAGGTGAGCCTACTGCTTGTTTGCCACCGTTTCCATAAGAAAAACATTCAATTTACGAAATAAATGTACTATTATGTAATCAGGAACTTTTTTTGTAATCATATTAGAAGAGTAAAGTTTGATAATTTGAACTGGTTGTAGGCGAAATAGTCCACATTATTCAATCAACCCGGTGCTAACTGGAAGTATCAAATTATGACGCAAGGAAACTGCGTATTAAGATAAGAGCTAAGAAGAGTCGTAGGAAGCTGATGAATTTTATTATCTTTCATCCGACCACAAGTATTTTTATAGCATAGCGGACAAAGGTGCTGGTGGGTCTCCTATATAATCCCCCACCACAATCCGTGCTTGCTGTATTGCCGGCTTTTTATGCCTGTTAAGAGGCATAATTTCAAAGGCGCTGAGTAAGCCGACGCTGAGTATTCTGTGAGCCCGTGGTATGTCTTCGAACGAGTTGGCTCAATTACTGCGTCAGCAGCCTTTTCTCCTGCGGCAGAAAAAGCAAGCGACGTGTATATCGTATAATATAAACATAATTATCAGCATGAAATGGTAATTGTATATAAAACGGTGGCACTAGTGTTTCGCTAAGTGAGTGAGGATATCGGCGTAAAAAGCCGGCAGCACAATTAATACGCAGACTGCGAGGTAGGTGATGGGTGGCGCTGTTCTCTTATCATACAGGTGAGCCATCTGCTCCGTTGTCTGGTATAGTATAAAAATTATTATGGAGGATTTCTCAATTTCCCACATTCTCGTATTAGCGGCATAAATTGTTGAGTACACATTGCGTATAGAGTGCACTTAAAACAGATTTGACGATAATCCTTGCGAATATTGTGACCGTAAACCGTTATCAATGCTGATAACGGCCAAGCGTTACCTGACATAAATGCAAAACAGATATTGAAAATTGACAATAGCTTTTTCACCCGTGGGAGAGCTATGCAGCACTTGCTGACGCATTGATTGGGACGGCTCGTTCGAAATGATACCTTTTTTTGAAGGGCTATTTGCTGCCGGCCATACAGTCATCACAGCTTCACGCGGTCTTTTAGGGCAAGCTATAGGTTCGCAGTGAATTTGATTTTTAGCCATGACTAGCGCAAAGGCGTCTTCTACGCGACACGGACATCGGTTTAGGCTGTCGCGGGATCATGGGCCGCCGTAACAGCCGGTCGGATGCTCACCGGGGTGAGTCTGGTGACGTAGCTAAGTCCTCGCCTCTGTATCTGCCAAAGACGATTGTTAACGTGGTCCCTACACAGAACCCTACCATCTAAATTCGAAATGATACCACGGGCTAACAGAATGCTCAGTTTGAAACGTTACTTGTATTATTCCGCTGAGTGACTAAGGATATCGGAGAAATTGTACCGCGTAAGTGTAAAAAACCGCCAACACAACCATAACGCCATGGACGGAGATGTTATATTACTTTATAGGAGACCCATTGAGGAGACCAATCTCCGTTATACCATAAAACAGATGCATTCAAATCTAAGAGGTACAGCCAACAGACTTAGTCAGGTTTTTTAACCACTCCATATAGAATCAAATAGGTTCAGATGTATTGCCTTTTTATGGCAGAGAATTAAAAAAACAACTATCTTCCCATGGTAACAGATTATCAGGTCAAATTCTTTTATAAAAAAGATTTATAGCATTAAAAAGGACATAGTAACTAATAAGGTAACATTTTTATCGTCTTCGTAATTAATAAAATAGTGAATTTCGGACCAAACATTTATAAATCGCTTAACGGGCGTAAAAAGCCGGCAACACAACCAACGCACGGTGTGGCGCGTTTGTCTAATCGCAGCGGTGATTGTACGCTTTATCATTAAAAATTAAAAAGTTAGTTCCACGATATCAGTTGCGTAAACATGAATTAATTTAAATAAAATTACAAAAGTATAGTTTATAATTAACTAAGACATTTTATAAATTTACAAAACTATAAAGATAAGCGTATAATAAGTTGAAAAAATTATCATTTGCAAATGTGTTTCACTTGAAAACTATTCTAATTATTAATAATTAAACTTAATTAGAATTAAATGAACGCTCTGGTGATAAAAGCCGCTACCAAAGTGTACTTTAATATCACTACAATGAAACAATTACACGAAATATGTAATAATAATTAGAGAGACCTAACCATTATCTTGTTTTATCAAACACTATCGCTTTGCAAACATAGACTATAGAGTATTATCCGTAACATTTGTGAGATGCCGTTGGACGAGCGAATATGTTATCTATGGTAAACTACCCGTGTGCCATGGTTACACCCGTTGGCGATTGATTGCTAAAAGTCAAAAATTTATCATCACTTTTTATAAACTTACATATGATTAATATAAAATAAATAAATACACCACTTCTATGTTTGACATTCCACAACGGACCGTTTTATTATTTTCCACCATGCGATTTCAAATAAATAGCTAACCGTTCCTTGTAAAACCGGCAACACACTAGCCGCATTCCTAGCGTCGTGATTGTCCATTATCGAGGGTAAACTCTGAGCTTCTAGTACGTTTGTGACCGTTTACATATTTATACAAAAACAATGAAAAATTTTAGAAATTGAAATGATCGCGTGAGCATTGGACCCAGGAGACCTCCGTGGTCATCAGTTCATGGAACAGTTAATTAATTATAACATTTAAAAAAGCGAATCTTGAATGAGGTTCTAGTTATTTTGTAGCTTTTTCTTGCCTTCTTCTCTTTCCTTCCTTCTTTTTTAACCCCGATGAAAGAGAGAGATATATATAATTGGAACAAATAGGTTGTATATGTGTATCAATTTGAAATAGTCTTTTACGACATATATCATGTCACTGTGTTTTTAATTAAGTCGGCACGCTGCGCAGAAATGAAAACTAATTTAGTACTATACTGTTCTATCTGTCGTCTTTGGAATTTTTTATTTATTAAGCAATAGACAGATTTCAATCTGATATTTGTTTGTATAGAGAATAGGATTTTGAATAAAAATTATTTCGATACTTTCTTGTTGTTAGCATATAAAAATCATAAAAAAACAGCAGTTATCTATGTACATGTATTATAATTTGATAACCATATAACTTTTAGATCTCTATAGACAGATAGCACGTGTAATAAATAATAGATATATTAATAATATTTTTTCTAATATGAAAGTTTGTTTCTTTTACGGTTTCCTTACAAATAGTACACATTTTTACTCGATTTATTAATTATAAATTCCTTAAGTCTAGAATAGTCTATAAAAATAAAAATACACATTCGTCATTATAAAAAGTGTAATCTATGGTAACGACATTACGGTGCTGTTATATCTGACAGATGGTATGTGTTCTTTCGATTACAGCGACGCGAGGTCACGCTTTTCCCTCCAATACTGAGTAGCGGTTCACTGCTCACAGCACGATCGGGTTGCGTTCATGTCGCGTGTCGCCATTGAAGTTTCAACATTCCGACGCTTTGCATGAAGCTAACCGGTCGCGTCGCTTCATTCGCTCGCTTTAACAAACCACCTATATAATACAACAGTCAACAATCGTTGTTTAAATAGTTGTAGACCTTTTCGGTGACCTAATTATCGCGGACATGTGTTAAACACACCAAGATGTGAAATTGTTTTGTTTATTTCGTGACTCAGTGTTCAAAGTTTAAAAGTTATAACTGTGATTGTAACTGTATTTAAATCTTCGTTTGTTTCAAACAGAATAATGGTGTATCGAGTTGATTATCAACGCTGGAGAGTTTAATTCAATCTAATTGTGTTGAATTGTCAAAATGTTTAACTTAAAGATATGGCTGCTGTTACCGTTTGGATTATTAATATGCTTGAAACCAGCAGGTTTGAATTTACATTGTTTAGACGTAAACTAACTTTTCTGTGGCACGAACTTACCTCTGTTGCTAGAGCGATCAGCACATAACTAATTGCATCTTGTTCAAGTGATGGTTAAGAAATCAGTATAGATGAAGCCTATAAATCTATGACATGGCATGTAGGACATAAGGATCAGATAGATAATATTTTATTTACCTACCTAACTAATGTAAACAGTTTACTTTGTGAGAACTAAAACATAGCCATATTTTAGTTCATATATTCAGCTACATATTTTATAAGCAATCTTTGCCCCGCGATACCAATCGCTCAGAAAAAACGTTTTTCTATGTTTTAACTTTTTTTCTTCTTTATTTGATAGGACTATCAAAGATATAATTTATTTCAATTTAAATCAAAGGATTCTGTGGTAGCGGTAAGCGCAACCACTAGTAGTTTAAAGTTATTGTTTTGTGATATTTTAGTATTGAAGGTGTGTACCTTTTGTCTATTTATATAAGATAATTCACGTAAGTACATAGTGAGGAAAACGAGAATTCAATACGAAACACCTTGCCTCAGGGTTTGTTTACCTCATTATTCAAATACTAGTTTAAATCTAGAAATAACTTACATTTGTTATTATAAATCATGTATCTTTGCGTTAAACAAAATTTACGGAAACTTTTCTTAAGAATACAAGTTTATACAACAATAGTGAATCGGCAAAGATATATTCAATAATAGTTTTTATTTATTGCTTTACTTGATTCAATGTCTTAAATATTCTGTCACTCTCTCGCTGATTTGCAATTACTGTTGTTAAAACACGACAGAAAACTTAACGAAAGTAAACATCTTAAAGAATTTGACTTAAAGAAAATAAGTATCAACCCTAAATTTTTTTATTTTTTATGATACCTATGTGAGCAACGGATGGTTGGAACGGCGGGTCTCTATGGTAAGAGATCACCGCAGCCAGTGGTCCACCGCACCACAATCCACACGTTGGTTATTTTGCTGGCTTCACTTTACGCCACTTGAGCGGTACAATTTCAAAGGTCCAAATTCTCCGATATCCTCACAAATTCATCGAACAGTACGTAGTAAGTAATGTTTCAAACTGAGCATTCAGTGAGCCCGTGGTATCAACTCGGACAAGCCGATCAAATTAGTGCGTCAGCATATGCTACAGCATAATGTCCCACGGTTCCAGCTCATCTCTGAACTTAAATCGTTCAAAATCTATACAATTAGTTACGACACAGTCAAGATTATAAAATTACATTCTCCTTGTTAAATTAACCTTGGCAAAAATAA
The DNA here is from genome assembly GCA_018230265.1 of Delias oraia. Classification (NCBI taxonomy): domain Eukaryota; kingdom Metazoa; phylum Arthropoda; class Insecta; order Lepidoptera; family Pieridae; genus Delias; species Delias oraia. Next base: position 5,235 of record DWCF01002459.1, on the reverse strand, counting down.
AAGTATACCTAAATAATAAACAGAAACCATTAGCATACAACAACCATAATTATATTTAATGATTGCGCTCAATTAGGGCATATAAAAATGAAGCAACACTTATAAAAGTTTATTTGAAACTGTTTTAGCTCTGTAAGTCGGTAAGAATATATAATGTTAAAAATTTCATGTTTATATGACAAAATAACATTTGCCGAATCAGATTGATTAATATAAATGGTAAAACGATTCGAAAATACGTAATTATTAGGTGGTTCTATTCAAATATCTCACGATTCGTATCGCACATAAGAAAGAATTGTAGTGCCTGGTATGCATTTTTCATCACAAATTTAAAGCAAGTTTATTTTTAGCTGACTGTTTTCTTTTCGAATACCTATCCGTTCAGATTGGTAACATTTACATGATTGTTCAGCTACGGGAAACTACATGTAAAAATGATTGCTTGGACGTTTGCGACAGTTTGTCGTCCGGATTGGTATTTGACAGTTTAGATCACGTAAGGACGTGCATTTTGATTAAATAAATAACTATCCCTAAAAGTCCGGCAACGACCCCGCGGGCTACAGGTGTCCATGGGCAAAGGACCGCTTATCTTTGGTGAGCCACTGCTCGTTAGCTACCGTTTCCATAAAATAAAAAAAAGCTTTTGTATCAAACATGGCGATTGGGTACTGTTGACTTACAACTACTGAGCACTATTATTAAACCGTAATAAAATTGTGAGGTTAAAAAATTAAACATGATAAAATATTAGTTTAGTGAACATTGTGCGTGGTAGGTCGAAACGTACGTAAAAGGCATTTCAATTACTTGAAAAATTATAACAATTGTTGGACGGTGTAATAATTGTCAATTAAACATCAAATTATTAATTCATGTAAATACACAAAGTCGAATAAAATATCATTTATAAATATAAGGTTTTGGCTAAGCATATTAATAAAGGTAATAAGATTTTTAAAATGTTTTTTGTTTAAACAATTTATATATTGAGTAGGATAATTTTCTTATGTTAGTACAAATCAGTTAGTACCAATCCTTACGTTTTTATTTTTATGAAAATAGTGGCAAACGAGCAGGAGGCTCATCTGGGATAAGCGTTCCTCCGCCCATGGATATCTCTAGCCCTAGCAGAGCCGCGGGTGCGTTGCTGGCCTTTAAGGATCAAGTTTAAGGTCTTTTCTTGAAGGTCCCCAAGTCGTATTGGTTATAAATAAAATTACTTATAAACTTTGTTAAAAATCTTTATTTAGTCTTCTGTCTCGTTTTTGTAACAACAAATACACTTCAGTGAGAGAGTGAGGGCAAGTGAGTTTGGTTATCCATGGGCGAGCCATGCTGAAGCATATGCTGACGCACTACTACGGCTCGTCCGGAGTGATATACACACAAACTACCAGCGTGAAAGAGTACTTGTACTGTTTCGCTGATTGAGTGAGGCGTAAAGTCTCTGCAACTCAAAGCGAATGTGGTGCAAACAGTATCCTCTCGACACTAAGAGTGATTTAAGGATAAATTAAAAAGTAATGATTGATACCTCATTTTTCATTTTGAAACGGAATTTTCCTACGCAATAAAAACTTTAATTGTTCGAACTGATAAACATTTTAAAAACGTTACTGTTGCAGTCAATCCTTGGGGAAGCATCAATTTCCTGCGTTGTTAGGATTCAAGGTCTCGTTAAAACTCCTTATTGCGAAGCAATGAAGCGCTTTCGGCTAGTATCTATAGTCCATACTCTATACTGATGTCATCGCATACGAAACAGTGTATATAATTTTTATCAGTCTCTTAACATGTGTTGCGGCTAACATAACATAATATATTAATGGTTGGTATTTGCTTATATTTTGCATTGGATAGAGGTTTTGCTTAAATGTCTTAACATAGTACAAAACACTAACGTTACGTTTAGAAATGATTTTTTTATTCTATTTTTATTGGTTGTGTTGCCGGCTTTTTACGCCGACGCTGATGCACTAATTAGACCGATTCGTCCGAAGTGATCCCACGGGCACACACAATACTCAGCGTGAAACAGTGTTTATATTGTGTTTCGATGAGTGAGGATATCGGAGGCCCTTAAAAATGACGTTTAAGTGTCGTAAAAAGCTGGCAAAACTACCAATGCACGAACTGAGGCGCGGTGCCCATGAGCGGCGGTGTTCTCTCCCATATAGAAGGTCCACCTGCTCTGTTGTCTAATACACAAAATAAAAGTTATGCTAACAACTTTCTTATACAACTGGAGGTATACAGGCTCATCTAGGATAATTGATTCGTCGCTCGCGCATATTCTTAAGGTCGCGGTTATGTGGACGGCCTTTAACGTATTACACGATCCGGACGATTCCATCAGAATTGCTAACAACAAGTTGATAGCCTCCCTAGAGGATAATAACATGAATTTAGATGATAAGGTTCTGTGTAGGGACCGCCAACCCGTAACAACCACCTTCGCCGGACACTGAGGGGAGGATTTAGTTATGACGCCACTCACTCCGGTGAGCTTCGTACCGGCTGCTCATACGGCCCCAGATCCCGCGACGCCCAAGCCGTGGTTCGTGTCTCGCAGGTTCGCCAGTTCTCCTTGCGCTAGTCGCGCCTAAAAATCAAATCCACGGCTCTCTACAAAGAACGTGTTAAGCTGTAAAGGCGTATGGCCGGCAGCAGATAGCCAATAAAAAAGGACGACCTTTAAGGGAAAGCGACGCTCTTTGTAAAATATTTATATGGATTTTTTAAAGAATAAAAATTAAAACAAGTGTACCTATATCTGATGGCACATAGATGAGATTTACCAATTATGACATTAATATTTTAAATCTAATCATGTAATTGGAAGAATATATAATAAAAATCCTTTTTGATAATACTTATTGAGAGATAAGATTTCACAAGTAAGTACTAAATACAACGTTGTCTATCTTTTTGGTTTATCTGTCAGTCTGTTATCGAATTATTATCATATTTTTAAAGTTTCTCATTTTTCAAGAATATTAATATTTTTCCGCTGGGTTACTTGAATTTGGTAAATATTAATAAATTATAATAGATGCTTTGTATGTGTGTAATTTATTACGTCCGTACGTAATAGAGATAGGTTTGACGTCTGTTCGTCACGCAATACGAACATTGTAAACAAGGGACATTGGTTAATAAAAAGTCAACGTCAAAAGCTTAACGTAGCAGCGTATCAACACCCCGGTTACAATATTTGATAAAACCCAAATCCAAAAAATATTTGTGTAGACATATAAATGACATTTAAATACGATAATACATTTTGAAATAGACTTATCAAAGATACAATATAGATATATATACTTAAATAGTTTTATCTTGTCACACTATCAATAGAAAAACACGTGCTCTGTACAAAGATATTTGAATAAAAGACCTTGCATTTGAACTTGTGTGTGTATCTCATAATTATATGGACTATTAAATATTTCTTACCTATAAAGTTTAAGTTTTATGGTAAAAGGAAAAGGCATAAAGGCAAAGGCAGACAGGTCTCCTTGATGTTAAGAACCCATGGGCAACCGCGGCACAAATCATGCTTTGGTTGTGTTGCCAGCTTTAACACTGTTAATGCGATATCGCTTAACTTTAACGGGCCTCCGCTATCGTCACTCATTTCACGAAACAGTAAATTTGATTCACGCTGGTAGCCTGTGAGCCTCTGGTATCACAGCGGACGCGCTAGCCTAAATTGTGCGTCAGCATATGGTTTTCTATTTCCGTTTAATATAATATTAGTATTGAAAATTAAAGACAATATAAAATCCCTCAGCAAGTAAATAACAAAAACATCATAAATGTGTAATCAACTTAGATTTTATTTTTATATAGTGTAGCTATATCATATTAATATTTAAACAGTGAATCACCTATTTATTACAAATTATATCCAATGCCACTCTATTGAACTCACTCTTAGTACAATAGAACAGATCAATCTCCCCGTATATGAGATCTCTTTCGTAATGTCTTTTTTTATTATAAACGGGAAATAACGAGGAGGCTAAATCTATGGCCCTTAGCTCCAGCTAGCTGCAGTTACGTTGCCAGATTTTTAGGGATTGGTATCTTTTTTTTAAGCAGTCATATCATTTTGTTTGTAAATAGCTCTGCAGGTTTAAAGAATTTGTTTGTAAAAAATGATATTTTTACATGGCGTTAAAACATTGTTTCAACAGACTGGTGGTACGCGGAAAAAAGTTATGAGTTAACTTTAACAGTTTGATAACTATTACTTATATTCGTATAAATTTTAAAAAAGCCGGTTTAAATGTCAGAATAAATTAGTTTTACTTTAAATAAAATGCTATATGTTTGGATGCCATATGTGTTGCGGCATATTAAAATAGTTAAGTACATATATAAATATGGATCCTTCAAGGAAACTATGAGTCATGGGTCATTTTGATAGTATTTCAATAGTACAGATTCCATTTTAAGATGCCGTGACTCATTCATGAGTCTGTTGTAACACTCTGTTCTGATTCATTAGTAAATCTATAGTAAAAAGATCTCTATAATAATCTCTCATCTGTTATTCACAAATAGGATTTGGACTTTACCTCTTTAGAAAAAAATCTGTTGTTGTTAAAGTTGTTAAGTTACTTAATTCAGTAATAGTTTCATCATCGTCATTTCAGCCGTAAGACGTCCACTGCTGGACATAGGCCTTCCTCTTGACCTTCAATGAATACCTGCCGGCCTTTTCTTTATAAGGTCGTCTGTCCTTGTGGGCGGACATAGAAATAGTTTAGTAATGTTTAAATTAGTTAAATTGCAGATATAAATTGGATAACACAACCAAAGCGACGTTGTCCACGGGTGGAAGTGATATTGTACCATTGAGGCGACCCGCCTGCTCTTTGCCTGCTATACAATAAAATAAAGAAAACTTAAATCGCATAGACCAATAATCGATCACCGATAGTCCTTGTCAAATTTAGAATAACAAATTTGACAAATTACACCCGTGAATATTTGAATTTTTGTTTATTAGTACCATTCTTAAGAGTTTCGTATCTAAGTGGTTTAATAAATCTACCATGAACCGAGAAGTAAAGCACTGGAAGGGGTTGACAATGACCGGCCGAGTGTCTTAATACTATCGCGCCAGTGGGAGATCCAAGTTGAAGCATATGCTGACGCACTAATTGGGCCGGCTCGTCCGAAGTGATACCACGGGCTCACAGAATACTCAACGTGAAACGG
>DWCF01002458.1:0-23903 GCA_018230265.1 Delias oraia | reverse complement strand
CCGCGACCTTTGTTAGATCGTCTTTCCATCGTGTGGCGGGACGTCCCACTCTGCGTTTTCCGGTGCGCGGTCGCCATCGCTATTATAATTTATTCAATATTAATAAATTATATATTTATAAACTATGTACATTAAATACATAGTGCAATAATTCAACTTTAGCAGTGCGTCTTAGCTTTGATCCAAAGAAGCTCTCGGCAGGGCTCTGGCGTATTAAACGGGATGACGAATCGCATTAAACGTTAAGAAATGTATGAAAATAGTCTTGAACGGAAACGTTTTTTACGAACGCTGCCTTAACGCTGAAAGATTGCGATTGGCTGAGAATAGTTGTAAATTATCAATTCTTTAAAAAGATTCACAACAGTATAAATTAAACTATTATAATTTATATGGCAAAACAACTTTTGCGGTGTCAGATATTACTTATACATGTAAACCATTAAATATATAATAACTAAAGTCACTCTCTAATATACGCAATGAGATCAAAAGCTACTTATTGGAGTGGTAAAATCTTAAAAAAAATTATTAAAAATAAGTACAAAAAAATAATATTATATAATAATGTCATATTAAATGTATGACGGTAAGTGAATGTACATGTAAAGTTGTCACATTATTACATATTTTTTTAACATAATAACTAAAAAAAAATCTTACACATTTAATAAATCGACTTAATATTTACGGTATAAGTTATTTTATAATTTTTAAAGCATTTTGAGTTTTAATTGTGTACCAAAAATATTATTGATGAGATATGTAGAGCTGAAAAAATCTATTGCGTAGGTCAAACTTGACACAACGTTTTGCGGCCACCGATAATGCACTCTTACAAATGGGAGATCTTCCACCGCTCAAGTTCAAGAATAGATTGAAGGCAATTGACGGCGCTGGGTTTTTACAAGAGCTATCGGAGTTGAGGTACGTCGATTTTATTCATCATCATCATTTCAGCCGTAAGACGTCCACTGCTGGTCATAGACCTCCATGCATACCTTGTCAGAAGCGACCTGCGTCCAGCACCTTCAGGCAACCTTTATAAGGTCGTCTGTCCACCTTGTGAATGGACGCTGCGCTTGCATATATAAATTAATTAGTGCTCGTAAGAGTCGCTAAAACTCGAGGACGGCTGCACTTATTTCACTAATTTTTTTCAGAATATTCTTTGTAGTACAAGCATATAAATGAAATAAATAATTAAAATAGTTATCTATGTACAAAAATATAACTATTACAAAATAGGAGTTGAAGAGGTTCCCACGCTAGGCTTTTTCAGATGTTTTTGCTTTAAATGTAGTCTGCCGACAGACACATTTTAACACTTTTAATAAACCTCTTAGTTACAGTAGTTGAATGTTATCCTTTAATTAATTCCCAAGCTCTCACAGAAAAGCTTTGAAAGTTAATAGACATCGATACAATTGCTTTCAATCTCAGCAAATATAAACAAAGCGTTGAACCCAATCAAGGTTTTTATTGCAAAATCTTCTATCTCAATCACTCGAACGTTAAGCCTTGCTTCAATCGTCACAAATAAAAATACTTTCTATGCTATATCTATATGTATACAAAATCAATGCCACTTTGTTGTAAATTTATAAATAAATAATGGCCTTGCCTATCCAAACAAAAATTACGTGAAATTTGCACAAAATGGGTCGAGCGATTCTTCGTTTATCACATTTTTTGTAAGAAATGAATTTTACAAATGGCGAATTATTTTGTAATTTTTTCTGTCAAATTGAAAGTTTTTATAAGTATCGAAGCACGTACCGGGTCGCTACTATGCTATATATAAATAACTTCAGATTTTACTGCTTATTATATGATTCTTTATGCTATAGCGGACAACGTAAGAGGTCCCTTAAATAATAAGAGGACTCCGCCACCCATGATCAACCGCGTCATAGTTCGCGCTTTACAATTTTCATATAGAATTGTCTGTACGAAGCCATGAACATGGACTAAATTAAATGTAAATATGATGGGAGTGTTAAGTGATTATTTCCATTATATTGTATGAAAAACATTCCACGAAGCATATGAAATTGACGTGAAGCAATTAATTTGTGACAACTTTGTGTTTTGTTTTTATAAAAATTGCTTCGCCTAATTCAATTATATTAGAGAAAACCTATTAGGAGGTTGTTTTATAGTTTTTCTTAAGTTTTTCTTCGAGGTATAGTGACATTAATGGTTTTGAGTTTGAACAATAAAACAAAATAATTAAAATGCTTAAGCTGCATGTCATCCAAATTGAACATATAGGCTAAATTTCAGGTTGGAGATATCTGCTTTAAAATTGAGTTCTAAGTTTCCATTCCAACAAACATAGCAGACAAGTTAAATAAAAGCTTTTAAAAATACGAGTTTTAAGTTATTATGTAATTAATTCAATAAATCATCAATACTTTTAAAGTAAAAACTTTTTTTAAATTCTATAGCAGATTACAAAGCAGGTGGGTCTCCTATATGGCAAGAGAATAGCGCCGTCCATTAACAACTGCGTCACAGTCCACGCATTGATTGTGTTGCCAGCTTTTTACTTCGCTTAAGCGGAAATTTTAAGGGCCTCACTAAGTATGAGAAACCCAATACAAGTACCGTTTCACGCTGAGTATTCTGTCAGCCCGTGGTATCACTTGAGACCACCCGGCCAAATTATAGCGTCAGCATAGCTCTGCCATGGGTGAGAAACTGTAAATGTTTTATAGAGTAACAACATTTAATTGTTCCTTAATTTAATTTGAATAATTCTTTATAACAATATTATTATAATATGAAAGGCTAGAGGACACAATTATAAATCTGTTTTGACAAAAAAAATGGTTGACATACCAAAAAATAGATATCAGATTATCTTAACTTAAAAGCTAAGAGGCGGAACGACTTTGCTGTTGTTGAATATCGTGAAATATATATCTAAGCTTCCAACCGGACGCTCAAGCGGCCAACGATCTGCGACAGCCCAAGCCCAGGTTCGTGTCTCACAGGAGACGCCCATGTGCTAGTCGTGGCACAAAACAAACTCAAACCAAAATCCGCTAGAAGCTGTAAAGGCCTTATGCCATCAGCGGCCTTATGCCATTCAAATTACCAATCATTTCAAAAAAAAAATCACGTCTACTGCATTTCACTGAGTAATTGATGCAAAAAAAAGGTTTCCATTAGGGTTGTTTTAATTTCACTCATCAGGTGGCGTGATATGATGATTATGATGATATGGCCGGAGTTCGGAATCAAGAGCTCTTTTTGAGCGCCTTTGTTTTTGCACTGTACGATTAATATTTAAAGTTGTATTTAGTATTATCTCGGCTCGCCCCTCAACCATCGTTAAACTGTAAAGGCCATTCTCACAGAATACTCAGAGTGAAATGGTAGATGTACTTGAAACAGTGCTTCTACTGTGTTTCGTTGAGTGACTGAGGAAAGCCCTTAAAAATGGTGAATAAGTGGCGTAAAAAGTCGACACCACAACGATTGCGTGAAATGTGGTGCAGTTGTCCATGGGCGGAGGTGTTCAAGTACCATATAGGAGACCCACCTGCTCCGTTGTCCGCTTAAACAAAAAAATAGTGATTAAGCCATTCTTAAAGAAAAAAATATGTATGTAAACCTTATAATGCCATTTATTATATCTGAAAAATACTAAATTATATTGACTAAAATATATTGGGTTTTTGAATATACTTAATAATTGTATTTTATTTTGATTTATTGTAATTTGTTAAATATTGAAAACACAACAACAGCTTATCTAAGAGGTTTTATAAGTCCACCATGAAGCGAGTGGTATCGGGTACGAATCCCATGGTCATCCACGGGCTCACAGGATGCTCAGCGTAAAGCGGTACCATAAAAAAATCGTATAGACAGCAGGATTTCAAAATTTTATAATTTCTTAGCAATATCTATAAACATAAATGAATAACTTGTCTCTTACATAATATTTTACATTACCTAATGTATTAATTTCAAAAGCTTATTACATAGACAGAAAAAATTATAATGTAATTTCAAAGTGATCAATTGTTGTCGAACTTTGTAGCTGTCAATCTTTATCTGAGCGAAGTTTCTCACAATTTGTAAAAAGCCATCTCGACTAAGTACAAATTACGGACTTTTCTCTTATTTGCTGTTAAAATAAATTATAGGTTTAGGATTCATTCTTAATTTGATCCAAAACTATATACGAATTCTTTTTCAAAACGAAAAACGTAATATACATTATTTGCTAGAACTAAAATAAAAATACCATTAGTTATTTTCTGTCATCATCATCAGCCCATTTAAGTCCACTGCTGGACATAGGCCTCCCCCAAAGACGCCCACCCATTGCGATCTTGAGCGATCTGGATCCAGCGGTTGCCCGCGACCTCCGTTAGATCGTCTTTCCATCGTGTGGCGGGACGTCCCACGGTCGCCACTCGAGAACCTTTCTTCCCCAATATTTGTATTGTTATTTTCTGTAAACGTATATAATTGGTTTACGATACAATATAGAATTTAGCGCTTTTTCAAAAAATATTTTCTTCAGTGCACCCGTGCGAGAGCCATGCTGAAGAGTATGGTGGCGCTTTAATTGGGCTAGCTCGTCCGAAATAATACCACGGGCTTACAGATGACTCAGCGTGAAACGGTACTTGTACTCTGTTTCGCAAAGTGATTGAGGATATCGGAGGCTTAACAGTGCCTCCTCCGTTGATCATCGACATCATCATCGTCTGCCTTGTTGATCGCTATACCATAAATAAAACCTGTAAGATGGACTGATCAAGTGAAAGTTTTGTCAGCAAGTGGGTAAAAGAATTAAGCTTTTTCCTGATTTTATGAACGTCAAGATTAACCCAAGGAAACCACAGACCCACAGACATTCAACTTCAATTCCAATTCCACCTCCTTCCTCAATTCCACCGGAAAAAATAACATTTTTATAATAAACACTTTCTCTCCACAATATCTTGTGGAGATATAGAATAGACTTGTTTGTCTGCGACACAAACAAAATAAAAACGTAATGTTTCATAAGTAACGTTCAATAATATTTAGTCATAGTTTCACTTTATACATACAAAAATTCGTGTAAAAAACAGTCACTTTACACTTTGAATTTTATCATCCATTATGGTTGCTTTGATCTAAGTTCGATAAATTTACAAAAATATAAGTCTTAAAATATGAAATAAGCATTTTGGTTTTTTTTTAGGTTTTATTGTGTACATTTAAAGCTATTTCATATTTATATTTTAACTCATTAAACTCTTACGACACTCCAACGGGGTCGTAGACTGGTCTTAGCTTTCCCATTATGTGATAGGGTTATTGAGAATGAGTGTAACTAATATAATACAGTTCATTATTGGATATAAATCAATCTAAAGCAACCAAAGATTTTGATTTAGACGTAATAGGGAAAGAAATCCAGTGACGTAATATGAAGTTTACACTGTATTTACAGAAATACTAAATGCAATTGTCCTGTGCGAGCTTTCAGAAGGCATTATAAAGAAAGTCTTATCTTGTCTATTGGTGAGATTCAATTCAGTTGGACCATCGGATTAACAACAACTGAGATAATTTTTGCTTTTTAGTACAAAATAAGTCAAGTATTACTACATTTATATGAAGGTAGTCTTATGAACCAGAAGGGTATTTAATTTAAAACAAAGAAACACTCACAAGCGTGAAACGGTACTTGTACTGTGTTTCGCAGAGTGAGTGAGGATATCGGAGGCCCTTAAAAGTGCCGCTTCAGTGGCTTAAGAAGCCACTAAAGCCACACAACTAATGCACGTAGTATGGCGGCGTTTTCCATGGGCGGCGAAGTTATCTTGTTGCTATATGTTGATTGTAAAATGCTGCCAGATCCGCTGGAGTACCGAATTTGTTTCGAGAAATACAGCCTAACAATACCTCCTTTTAAACAACCTTTATAATTTTTATACATCCTAATATTTTGTCGTTTTTTTGTGTTGATAAGTTGTTACACATGTATAAGTTTGTTGAACTTCCAAGTTATTCGTCATTAAAGAAACAAATGATTTTCAAGGCGTGGTTCATTACAGTTACAGATTTTTACGATTTCACCTATAAATATCCAATAAAACCAATGCTGAAGGTTTTATGGCTGGCTGCCGTGCCCTCGATAAAGTTATCGGCGTTATATTTATGTGTGTGTGTCTTTATTCTGATAGGTTTTTGATTTTTCAACTAATGTTAACTTTATTGAAGTTTCTAAGTATAAAAACAGGTATAAGGGTTCGCTCAACGGATCTTGGAATGGTAATTATTTCTTATTTGAAAATCAAATGTAAACTGTATTTAATACAAGTAAAGTTTGATTTAAGTGGGGGTTTTTACTTTTTTAATGAAATATCGAACAACGGAGCAAGTGGTCCTTCTATATGGTAAGAGGACACCGCCGTATATACATAATCGGTACGCGCTTTGGTTGCCGGCTTATTACGCCGCTTAAGCCGCATAATTCTAGAACCTCCGATATCCTCACTCATTCAACGAAACACAGTGCAAGTACCGATTCACGATGAGTATTCTATGAGCCCGTGGTTTCGCTTTGGACGAACCGGCTCAATAGTGCGTCGGCATGTGCTTCAGCATGGCTCTCCCATGCTAATATTTTCAATCCCGTTAATTATGAATTACTACAATAATAAATATGTTTGTTCCGTCTTCGTTTTTAAAAACAATTCTGGACCAACGTAGACGTTTTATAGGTTTCTGAAAGGTCTGTGACGCTCCCGCAAATCGGCAGGGAATAGATATGTCCTAGGCGGAAAACCATTTATCTCAAGTCGCTGCTCATTTGCCTTCCTGTTTCCATAAAATTATAAATTCAAATCATACCTCCTGTTACTCTAGACTTCAAGGTGTGTCTTGACTCATTGTGTGATGTATCAAACATTTCAGGACATGGTCACCTCCGCTCATGGACAACTATAAAATAGATTGCTACTATCATTATTAAATGGTTAAATTGTTTCAGGGAGTCAATAAATCCAGGTACCCCAATGTCGGAAATAGTGGAGTGGTATACCAGCGCAAATGCAGTGCTACTGACGCACCTAACCAAAGAAATAAAGAATACAGATAGCAGTACTATTTGGAGGTAGGTATTTATAAGTCGATTATTTTTACAAGTGTTTGAAGTTGTTTTGCATTTATTTCTTCTCTTAATACTATAGTTTAGCCTTTTTACAATCACTTTTTCGGTAATTTTGATCTGATTTTATACATTTGTAAGCCATTTTAAGTCTATTGCAATAGCCTTCAATAAATGTGGAAAAATTTATTAAAAATATATATTTAATTTAAAAACAATATGTATTTAGGTTAATACATAGTGTCTTAGGTTATTATAATGAACTCAGCAAATAGATCGCTATAACGTCTGTTGACATAATTGTCATTAGTGTCATGTTGCTTTTAATCGACGTTCCCATTAATTTATTGACACCGCATAGATTAACGAACGCTTTTCGTTATCTACTTTAGCAAAGGGTTTTTTATTCTATAGCGGACAACGGAGCAGGTGGGTCTCCTATATGGTAAGAGAACACCGCCGCCCATGAACAAACGCGCTACAGTCCGCTCATGGTTGTACTGCCGGCTTTTTACGCCGCTTAAGCGACATTTTTAAAGATCTCCGATATCCTAACTCACTCTGCGAAACATAGTGCAAACACTGTTTCACGCTGAGTATTCTGTGAGCCCATGGTATCACCCGAAGACTAGGTGGCCCAATTATTGCGTTAACATATGCTTCAGATTGGCTCTCCCACGGGTGCGGCAATATTAAGTCTCTCGCCCGGCCACCGTCAAGCCCTTCCAGAGTTCGAATAAAATATAAATTAAATGATATCTCGAGCTTCATGGTACACTTTTAAAACCATTATTCTACGAGGCTCTGGAAAAATTAATTTATTTCAGTTAGTTTCGGACAGTGTTCGAACACTAACATATAATGAGAAAGCTATGCTGAAACATATGGTTAAGGCACTAATCGGGGTCGCCTGGTCTGGAGTGTTACGGGCCCACAGAATACTAGCGTCAAACGGTGGATGTTCTGTATTTCGGTGAGTGAGTGAGGATATCGCAGGGACTTGAAATAATGCAGGTGACGTAAAAATCCAGCAACACAACCAAAGCTCAGACTGTAACGTGGCAATGTTCGGCATATAGGATACCCGCCAGCTTTGTTGTCTGCTATAGGCACCATTAAAAATAATACATATAATAAAAAATTCATACAGTTTGATTATTATAAGTAAATTACGTCATCTATGTTTGAATTTTTTTTCGTCATCTCATTCATGGTGTCACAGCGACGTAGTCAGTACATCGCACTGTTTCGAACAGCGTGTGAATAATAATGACTCAGTGTAATAGATTTCATGACTACCGAAGAATGTCACACTGATTGTTAAATATCTTGATGACCTAACACAGAGATGAAAAGTCAAATGATTCAACTTTTCGTCATGCGATGGAAAAAATTATAAATTTAAATACATATATGACAAGAAATTTGAAACTTTCCCATGGGAGAGCCGTTATGACGCATTGCTATAATTAGTTCTTCTCTATACTGATACAAAGGGCTTACAGAATACCAATCGACCTGTAGAGGTAGTTGTGCTGTGCTGAGTGAGAGAAGGTAGCGTTGAATTACACCGCTTAAGCGGCGTAAAAAGCCAGCAACAGAACGGAATATTGTATTATTTATATTTATATCAATTAAAAGCCTAAGATTCCGTGTGAACCTCAAGTGTTTTATATAACTTTATCTGACAAATATATAAACTTTACCTTAACAAATTTTATGTAAAGAACATAAGTAAAATATGTATATATGTAAATTTTAAATATATAATAGAATATATTATATAATATGTACAATATGTTGAAAGGAGTAAATGAAATAACTTTTAATTTATTACGTAAATAAAATGTATTTGTTAAGGTGTGATTTAACGAAATACTAAAAAGATTTTTAGATTTAAAAAAAGATTATTTTTTATGCGTCTGTTCTTATAAATAGCGAACGTTGTACGTATAAAGGTTATAAGGCCGACACCACATCTGCGCATTTATCACGGGAAATGTTCGGATGATCTGTTTGAATTGATACCTGCTGCTGAATTTTACCATCGAACATCGAGGCAGAATACAAAGTTCATAGTTATCACCTCGATCTTTGTGGGTCCATAACTGAACGTTTTTTAAGGCATTTTGTGCCGAGCACCTCTCTGTGGGATCAGCTTCCAGCGAGGGTATTTCCAAACCAATACGTCTTGGGGACCTTCAAGAAAAGAGCGTACACATTCTTTAAATGCCGGCAACGCTCTCGCGGCTCTGCAAGGGCTAGGAGTGTCCATGGGCGGAAGACCACTTACCCTAGGTGAGACTTCTGCCCGTTTGCTACCGTTTCTTTAAAAAAAGCCACGGCCTTGCAGGGGCTGCGTATATTAATGGGCAGACGACGGAGCCACCTATTTCCACAATTTGTCTCCCTGTTTTCATAATAAATGGTTGCAATCAGTTTCTTTTTATAAAACAATCCTTAGCGTTAACATATAGATAAATGTTGTTTAAATTTGAGTCTTCTTTATGTATTTCAGGTATTTAGTTGGCTTCAAAAACCTTCTTCGAAGTATTGAATGTAAGGGTATCGGTTCGGTTCTAGGAATCAACTACTTTGCACGTGGCTACCTTCAGGGAAGAGCTCACGAGAGGTAACCTAAAATAAAACTACTAATCCAAAGAAAATTACTAATGCTCGCTACTATTACTACTACTGGAAGTGATACCACGGGCTCACAGAATACTCAGCCGGAAACGGTACTTTTATTTTGTTCCGCTGATTGAGTGGAACATCGGAGGCCCTAAAAATGCTGCTTGAGTGGTGTAAAAATCGGTAACACAACCAAAGCGTGGGCTGCGGTGCGGTTGTCCATGGGCGATGTTCTCTTACCCTATCATAATATCATTATCAGCATTACTGATACCCTGATTAAGACGCCTTGTCCGGTATACGGACTCATAGAATACCAATGTGTAGCTTTAGCATTATTTTCTTTGTGAGTGAGGATATCTGAGGTCTGTGAAATTAAACCGATACATCAGCGTAAAAACCCGGCAACACAACAAACGCGCAATTTGTTGCGTGGTAGTCCCTGGTGAGAACATCCGCCTCAACCATTAAAATATCATAAAAAAAGGAAAAATGGTTAAAATTCCTTAAGGTCTACTTTTAACTACTATTACTATACTTTGATCTTGTATTTAATCTTTCATCTAGAGATGCGTGATTGCAGTTTTTTGCCAAGGTAGGGCTGTGTAGCAGCATTTACACTTTTCAAACTATTCAAAAGTACTTTTCTTTGGTTGAAGGCTCTCTAAATATAAGTTCTAGCGCTTTATCAAGGATTGTCTCCATAATCTATGTTTTATTGAATATTTTATGTCAGTTAAAGTTAAATTTCACTATTTTTTATTTGATCTCGATATTGGCCACTGTGGCCTTTACTTATAAATAAAATGGCGACGTTAGGTTAGGCTGTTCAAATCGTCGGAATTCTATTGTATAACAAATAATACTGAAATAAACTTAATTCAAAGATTAATTAATTAATTTTTTTCATTTAGTAAAAAAAATTGCAAGAAGATTTCTGAACACCTAATATAATCCTTTGTTATCAGATCCCAACACACGCAGAAAAATATTTAAAGCGAATGCTGATATGACATAACTACTTGCTTTTAAGTCTGTTGTTCTTAGATTTAAGCGATAGTTTGGTATTTTATTTAAAATATAATTTGACATGATCTACGTTTGATTCCAGGTATATAGCTCATATGGTGTTGGGTCGTGACCTTCTTGATAACACTCTGAACCTGGTGCCGTCTCTTATTCCTCTCCACAAGGATATAAAAGAAGATAGTCCCGAATACAAGGTTTTGGAAAAAAAGTAAGTAGGACTTAGTAGACGTTACATATACATGAAATATGAATTGAGAAAGATATCTTTTAAAAAAATGTTCCCGGGGCTAAGTGGGAGTTTTCAACCCGTGGGAGAGCTCAGAGAGAACTCAGCGTGAATCGGCAATTGTAATGTGTTTCGCAGTGATTGAGGATATCGCCCTTAAAAGTGCCGCTTAAACGGCATAAAAAGCCAACAGCATAACCAATGCGCGTACTTTGGTGCGGTTGTCCATGGGCGGCGGTGTTCTCGTACCATATACGAAACCCACGTGCTCCGTTGTCCGCTATACTATAAAAAAACTCAAAGTATAAACAATGCCGCTTTTACTTCTTTTTAATTGTTTATTCTAATGTATGGCGGACAACGGAGCGCATGGGTCTCCTATATGGTACGAGAACACCGCCGCCCATGGACAACCGCGCCAAAGTACGCGCGTTGGTTATCGCAACGGAATTTACGCCGTGTAACCAGTATAGTTTCACGACTCTGCGATATCCTCACTCACTCAGTGAAACACAGTGCATATGCCGTTTCATTCTGAGTATTTTGTGAGCACGTGGTATCACTTCGGAGGGGTGGTTTAATTAATGCGTCAGCATATGCTACAGTATGGCACTACCACGGGTGCGACTCTTCCAAAGACGAAATAGATAAAAGTACATTTTGGCTTTGGCTATAATCCCTAATAGAATTTATGAATTGAATTTGGTCCAGACAGCGGACGGGTGATTCATATACCTACAGTGTCTCCATAAGGACCATGCTAATTGCTGACGCACTGATTGAACTGACCAGAACATCAGTTCTCGAGTCTCAGTATTTGTTTTATTACTGGTTTTATATTTCGTTGAGCTGAAATAACCGGCGATACAACCAAAACGAGAATTATATGGTCGTCCGTGGACAGTGATCTCTTACCATGATAAGACCCATCATTGTCGTTGCCATATATATTTTTAATTTTTATAGTTTAGAGGACAATGGAACAGGTGGGTCTCCTATATGATAAGAGAACATCGCCGCCTAAGGATAACCGCGCCACAGTCCGCGCATTGGTTGTGTTGCCGGCTTATATGTATAAACCGTCTATCCCATGACTTCCATATCTCCGAGCTACAAACACTAACGTATATATAAATATAATAAAATTGTCACTTGGAAAATATATCGGATCCGGTCATCCGAGAAATCTCATTACAGTGTGATATAGTGTATCGGGTTTTACGATTAAAATGTCTTTCAAACTTGATGTACGAAATTGAAGTATACAAAGGCTCTATATAACTGAAGCCTATATGCATAATAACTTTAATATTATGAGAGCCTCGTAGCTCATAAGTGGTTTTATAAATCTATCACGGAGCGAAAGGTATCGGGTTCAAATCCCGGTTCGGAGAATTTCAATTTAATTTGTAATTTATTCGGTTTTTGGAATGGCTTAAAAGTGAACGGCCGAATATCTTAAAAATGTCACACCCATGGGAAAGCCATGCATCATTTCATGATCCATTAATCAAACCAGCTCGGCCGGAGAGATACCACGTGCTGAATGCTAGCATGAAATATTCTTTGTACTGAGTGTCGCTTTGTGAGTAAGCATATAGAAGGCCCTTGAAATTTGACCTTCAAAGCGGCATAAAAGTGAGCAATACAATTAAAGCGTAGATTTTGTTGCGGTTGTCCATGGGCGGTGATGATCTCTCAGTATAGAGACTGCGTAGCGTATACCAACTCCTATTATAGTACTAAATTAATTTTTCAAATAATTTCTAAAGTTATTCCAATAAAACATTTTAGCTAACAACGGGTGCACATTAAACTGATCAAAATAAGATTGTTTAAGTTTTAAAATAATAAATTTGTTTTTGTCTCAAATCTGCACGAGAAAAATATTTGAATTATTCATTTGTTATTCAATAAGATATCTTTTCTCCTATAAATACGAATTTTACGCAAAAATAAATTTACTCGAGAAGAAGTATACAGCCTTCACTAAAAGTATTGAACAAATGATATCATTAAATTTAGTCGGAATAAATTAAATTGTAAATATAAAAATAGTACTAATAATTTTATACTTTTCACCAATATTATAATTGATATTTACTAAGGCCAGCAGTCGCTTTTATGATTTCAGAAATTATTTGATGGAAAGTACTTAGACTATTAAAGTTGTCTGCTAATCACATTTCTCCTCTAAGATGAATAACTCGATGTTTCCAGACCCTGGGCTCAGGTCTGAAGACTGCGTCGCCATTTTATTTTTTTCTTATTTATTTCAGCTATAACAAAAAACAGGCTCGATTTAATTTATTAAAAAATAAATTCGACAACGCATCCTTCGATATTACGATATCGTCTGCTGTCTTTCCTATACCTACAAAAAAATACAATTTATCGGTAGCCAAAGTAATTGTAGCATAATTATAGAGTTACCATATCATCATCATCATTATCAGCCTATCAAGTTCACTGCTGGACATAGGCCTCCCTCAAAGACGCCCGCCCATTACGATCTTAAGCAAGATCCAGCGGTTGCCCGAGACCTTCATGAGATCGGGATCATCGCGTGGCGGGACGTCCCACTCTGCGTTTTCCGGTATACCATATGTGTAACACAAAAATGACAAAAATAACTAGTAATTTCAAAAGTACTACAAATAAAATTATTTTAAAAATTAAGTTTTGATAATAAAGTATGTAATTATTTTGTTATAAATGCAGTCTTGTTTTAATTTTGAGTCCGTTTTGAACTTAACCCTGGAGTTTTACATGTAGACATAAGAAAAAGTATCTCGATTAACTTCATTTTGATTTACATGACGTTACGAGAACCTAACAAGTCTTGAGGACTGCCTGTACAGTTAGTTGTATATAGGTAACCTATAAATAGTGCCTTCATAGAAGCGATAATGATTCATACATGCACCGGGGTTAATAACCCTGTCTACATACGTCGTAATATCACCTCGTTTATACAATATAATCTGCCATGAGAGCCATGCTGAAGCATATGCTGACGCACTAATTGGGCCGGCTCATCCGATCAGATACCACGGGCTCACAGAATACTCAGCGTGAAACGGTACTTGTACTGTGTTTCGCAAAGTCAGTGAGGATATCGGAGGCCCTTAAAAGTGTCGCTTAAGCGGCCTAAAAAGCCAGCAACACAACCATTGAACGAACTGTTACGCGGTTGTCCATGAGCCACGTTGTTCTCTTACCATGTAGGAAACCCGCCTACTCCGTTGTCCGCTATACTATAAAAATGAAATAAACTCTCCAAATTTATATGATAATACTTTACCGTAAATATTTTGATCGCTTGAGAAGCGTCGGGGTGCACTTTTTAGATGTTTATGAATGAAATGAAATGAAATAAAATGGACTAACTTGCATAATCCAATGAGTGAAATGCAAAATGCAATTTCGTTCACAGTTTAATCCATTTTAACCATTACTAAAGCCTGGCTCAGCGGTTTTGTAAGCTTTGAGTATCGAATGCGATCCTTGTACGAAAATTTAATTTCTTATCTATTTGTAAAATATTAATACTGGACAGGCAAGTGTCTAAACACTTGAATGAAAATGCCTAAACACTATGAAGTGTTAAGACTCACGGAAGAGCCATGCTTGCGCATTAATTGGGCCATCTAGTAGAGTAGTAATGTGAAAGAGTACGTGTACTGTATATCACTGCACTCAGCTTTTAATTATTAGTGAGGATATTGGAAGCCGGTTATCAATTAAGCGGCGTAAAAACCTGGCAACACAACCAATCACTCAGCGAAACTCACTACAAGTAGCGTTTCGGACTTAATATTGTGTGTGCATAAATTCGGACGAGCCAGTCTAATACGTGCGTTAATAAATGCTTCATAATGGCTCTTCTACGGGTGTGTCAATATTAAGACACGCGCCCGACCTCTGTCAAGCGACTCCACAGACCGAATAAATTATAAATTAAGTTATTATTGTCCGGACTGGGATTCGAACCAAGAAAAACTCGCTTCAGGCTAGACTTATAAAACCACCTAGCTACGAGGCTCTCAATTTTTTTATTTTATAGCGGATAACGGAGCAGGTGGGTCTCCTATATGGTACGTGTGTTGCCGACTTTTTACAACGCTTAATCGGCCTTTTAAGGGCCTCCGATATCCTCACTTACTCTGCGAAACACAGTACAACTACCGGTTCACGCTGAGTGGCAGTTTAGTTTGTACTTAATAAAATTGATGTACTAAAGTGTAATTATTAAATGCCATTTGCTGATAGCATTTATATATTCATAAGAAATTCAAATATTTTTCAGGAATCAACAGATAGTGGACAATGGACAACGGGCAGGCAGCGTAGCGGATGCCATCGAATATTTTGATCAAACGGCGACTCTGTTAGGCAAACTCAGAGCAGTTCAGATTCAGCTAAGAGGCTACATAAGGTATCTTTTTATGGAAACGGTGCCAAATGATCAGGAGGCTCACCTAGGATAGCGGTCCTTCGCCCATGGATGCCCCTAGCCCTTGTAGAGCCGCGGACACGTTGCCGGCCTTTAAAGGATAAGAACTTCTTATATATTAAAGGAATATATTTTAAAAAATTGTCAAATCGATTAACGAAAAAATATTTTTACGAACAATAGCATAAATATGTACGCAAGCTTTTGAATCCCAATGTCCAGTCATTTGAACTTGTTTTATTGTATAGCGGAAAACGGAACAGAGTTTTTTATATGGTAAGAGAGCATCGCCGCCCTTGGACAAACGTGCCACAGTGTGCGCTTGCTGTGTTGCCGGCTTATTATGCCGCGTAAACGACATAGTTTCAAGGGTCTCCGATATCCTCAATTACTCAGCGAAACATTACAAGAAGCATTTCACGCAGAGTATAATGTGAGCTCCCGTGTTATTACTTCGGACGAGCTGGCTGAATTTGTGCGTCAGCATACGCTTCAGCATGACTTTCCCACCAATATTTGATATTTACATGGGCTTTTGCTGTCTAATATATAATAAGGTATAATATGTCTAATATATATTAATATTGTAATGAGGTATACATTGTGTGTTTAAAAGTGTACCATGAAGCGAAAAGTATCGGCTTCGAATCCCGGCTCCTACAATTATAATTTAATTTATAATTTATTCGGCCTCTGGAAGAGCTTTACAGTGTCCGGGCGTGTGTTTTAATAGTGTCGCACCCGTGGGAGAGTCGTGCTGAAGCATATGATGACGCACCAATTGGTCTGGCTCGTCTCAAGTACGGCTCACAGAATACTCAGCATGAAACGGTACTTGTACTGTGTTTCCCAGCATTATTAAGGATATCGGAGGTCCTTAAAAGTGCCGCTTGAGCGGCGTAAACCGGCGTGGTGCGGTTATTAATGGGCGGGGGTGTTCTCTTAGCATATAGGAGTCCTACTTGCTAGGTTGTCCGCTATAAAATAACAAAATAAAAAATAAAAAAATTGAACTATAATGTTTTTACGAACGCAGCCTTAACAATGAAGGATATATCAGTTGTAGAGTAACGAGTAATTAATATTTTTGAATATTTCAGGGACGGTGTGAATGAAAATCTTCGCGAAGCCAGACAGAGTGAGGCTGTATGCGCTGCGATACTAGTGTTGGTGTGTGTAATATCACCAATCATAATTGTCCTCGTTCGGAATGCAGTTAACACTATACAGGTAACTCGTATGAGTAAGAATTCACGCGGTAAAACTTTAATAACATACCTGCAATATCTATTTTTAGAATATATAGTACTGGTTTTTATTATAGTCAAGCGGGTATCAGAGCATCTTGGTTTCCTCTATGGTAAGAGATCACCCCCGCCCATGGACAAACGCGCCGCAATCCGTACACGGGTTATGATGCCGGCTTTTTACGCTCCTGAAATAGTATAAATTCAAAGCCCGATATTCTGACTCAGCGAAACGCAGTACAAATACTGTTTTACGTTTTTCTCTGGTATCAGTTCAGACGTGCCGGCCAAATTAGTGCATTAGAATATATTTCAGCAGAGCTTTCTGACGTGTGTAACAGACAGTCTTGAGACACGCGTTCGGTTACTACCAAGCCTTTCCAAAGACCTAATAAATCATATATTAATTTATTTTCACCGGGAATTAAACCTATACTTTACCTCACGCTCTTACCTATTATTTAAACAAACGATCGTCATTCATCATCATCAACTTTTAGCCGTAGGACGTCTACTGCATGCTGCTGCATGGGTCTCCCCTTCAGACCTCCATGTATACCTGTCGGGGGCGACCTGCATCCAGCATCTTCCAGCGACCTTTATAAGGTCGTCTGTCCATTTTGTGGGTGGACGTACTTTGCTGGGCTTGCTAAACCGTTGCCTCCACTATAACACTATAAGGCCGGCAACGCATCCGTGGCTCTGCAAGGGCTGGGAGTGTAAATGGGCGGAGGACTGCTTGCCTAGATGAACCTCCTGCTCGTTTGCCACCGTTGCTATATATAAACAAAAAACACTTGCCCCCTTAGGTCATCTGTTCTGCGTGCAATGTGACCTGCCCATTGCCACTTTAGCTTGCTAATTCGGCAAATATAATCAAATGATACTTGTGTCATAATATAATAATGAAATTTTTATTTTATTGTTTGAGGCATTGTAAGTTTAAAACTCACCACAAATCACCAGGGCATTGAAAATTTCAAATCATTATTTAGGTAGCTATTGTATTTAATTGTATATAGTACTTGTTGAATCACCTTTCAATGAAAGTACATTTAATGCGCAATCGCTTAAGCACTTTGCGGTCTGTGGTTTCAACTACAGAACTAATTACATAAACCTACTAATTGACGTGGTCATTAAACTGGACACCTTGAACTAGACGCGTGCGCAGACCACGTATTGAACGCGTGGTGTCCTTAACCGTGAATATGTTGTTTATATGTTGATAATATTACGTTCACATGAAGTAATTAACACATAACGGTCCGTATATGTTCAAACCGAGTAATGAAAACAAGATGGCCGAAAAACCGTACGATAAAATGTTATTTGAAAGCATGTTTTATGTTTTTGTACTATTTGACTTTTATATCATAATTATTTATCAAAATTGTGAGGTAAATAAGCAGGACTCTGCTAAGCTGTAGGTGCGTTATTTTATTTTATAGCGGACAACGGAGTTCTCCTATACGGCAAGAGATCATCGCCGCCATGAACAACCACGCCGCAGTCCGTGCATTGGTTGTGGTTGTGTTGCCGGCATTTTTAAGGCCCTGCGATAGCCTCACTCACTCTACGAAGCACAGTACAAGTACCGTTTCACGCTGAGTATTCTGTGAGCCCGATATCACTTCGGATGAGCCGGCTCAATAAGCGCGTCAGCATATGCTTCATCATGACTCTCCCACGGGTGTGACATTATTAAGACACTCGCCTGGACACTGTCACGCCCTTCCAGAAACCGAATAAATTATAAATTTAATTATAATTGTCCGGACCGGGATTCGAACCAGATCCCTCTCGCTTCACGGTACACTTTTTAAACCATTAAGCTACGGGGCTCTCAGTCTATAGTAGTCATTTTTTAGTATTTATTTAACGTAACTTAAGCTTTTACTACTTTCAGGTATACGCTCGCAACTTATCAGAGAAGGCAACAGAACTGGAATATGAGAAGGAACTGAGTGACTCTCTGTTATATCAAATGTTACCTACGACTGTGGCAAAACAGTTGAAGCAAACTCAACAGGTAATTTAAATTTTCTGCCACAAAAATGATA
The DNA here is from genome assembly GCA_018230265.1 of Delias oraia. Classification (NCBI taxonomy): domain Eukaryota; kingdom Metazoa; phylum Arthropoda; class Insecta; order Lepidoptera; family Pieridae; genus Delias; species Delias oraia. Next base: position 5,125 of record DWCF01002458.1, on the reverse strand, counting down.
AAAGAATTTTACAAAGAGCCTTGTGGCCGAGTTGTGATAACAAGTGTACGCATATCCAGTATCCAGTTCGATTCCTGATTATAAACTATATAATTATAATGTATCCAGTCTTTGATGGACTTAAAATTAGGATGAGTGTTGCACTATCTTCAACTGTATGCTGACCCACTAACTAGAGCCGGTCCAATTAGTGCGTCAGCATATGCTTCAGCATAGCTCGACCACGTGTGTTAAATAATAATAGTAATGTTTTATAAATGTTTGGTTTAGGTTCCAGCTGAGTTCTTTGCTTCAGTGACTGTTTACTTCAGTGACATTGTCGGCTTTACATCTATTGCTGCGGTCTCGACGCCATATCAGGTAGTACAGATAAATATATGTGTGTGTGTGTAGATAAATTAATTTTGACATCACAATGTATGCTCAGTCCACATATAATAATAATTATAGTAAATTATGTGAATACTAACCGAAAATTGCGTCATGGAAAAAAGTGCTACGGTGCAATATGTTTCCGTTTCTTCTGCACTAACACTTTTGAAACGCCGTAAACTTAGTTATGTGTAAAAAAAATTATCGTCAACATCTGTTGTAAATAAATCACGACCATTATCAAGTCATTGTAAATTGAATTGAATCTCGTGATGACAAAGTTAAAAATTATGATTTTGTAAAGTCAATTATGTCAATTAGCAATTATCAATTATTAATATATGAATTATCCTATGTCCAGCAGTGGACGTCTTACGGCTGAAATGATGATGATAGTTAATTTAATATTTTTTTTATTGCAATAGTCTAACACGACAAACAATATGTCTAGACATTCATTCACAACTGATCAAGGAAAGGAATCGTTAGTTTATAATTAATTTTAAAGCAGTAAAGTAAGTAAATTGTACAGCAGCAGTAAATTATACAATTAAATTGCAGTCGTTTTGCATATGAGAAATCATTTACCGATTTTAAAACGTTGTAATTGTAAAAACGTTATTTTACTATAAAAAATCTTAAATAAGTTGACGCCGATTTATTGTTGCACAAAGAAAATATTAGTGTATACAGAAGTTAATCGTATTTTACATATAAACTGTTGCCTTGAACTAAAAAATCTTTAATCCTTATATAAGGAGATGAGATTTTGTTTATTTTAAAATTGAATTTACAAAAAAAAAACAATAAAAAAATAGGAAATCCAAAAATTATATAGGTAAGTTGAAAAAGGGAAGTGCTCGACTTTTAGTTCCACCACAGGTGGTGGAGTACCGATTTTCTACGCCCCTTACACACAGAAACAAAAATAAAAGAAAAAAATTAGACCATCTATAGAAAACATTAAAAAACTGGTAAACAGCGAAATTCATTGTTTGAACAGATAAATTAAAATAAATAAATTATGGATACATTTATGAAAAGAAAAAGGCAATCAATTTGATTAGCGAATAAGGCCCCCACGTCTACTTTAATGATATTAAAATGCGCCTAAACAAGACGAAAATCGATGGCGACAAAAAATATGGCGCCTGAACGAAGGCTTTTAATTGTGCGATGCCCAAATAAGCTGCTGCGTAATTTATAGCTCGCATTGGGTGCTCTCAAAACGTACCTTGTCTAATTTGTACCAAACTGTTCTGCTTCATTTCCTTGATAATTATAAACTAAACTTAAACTTGATAATTATATTATTACAGGTGATAAGTTTTCTTAACTCCGTATACAAACTCTTTGATGAAAGAATAGAATGCTATGACGTATACAAGATTGAAACGATCGGTGATTCATATATGGTGGCGTCAGGACTACCCATCAGAAATGGTATGTTAATAATACAAAGGTTCTAAAAACAGTTTTTAACCCACGTGAGACCCATGCTAAAGTATATGCTGATGCATAAGTTGGGCCGGCTCGTCCGAAGTAGTAACATGGTCACAAATATCAGCGTGAAACGATACCTGTACTTTTGTACTGCTTTCGCTGAGTGAGTGAGGATATTAAAAGTCCTTGAAGTTATGCGACTTAAATGATATAAGAAACCGGCAACACAAAAAAACTCGAACTGTGACGCGGTTGTATGCTATTCTATAAAAAAAATCCACGTACTTATAACCCCATTCAGCCGAATTCGACCAGGTTCGATCACCGGTCTGAATTTATAATTTATTCGGTCTTTGGAAGGGCTTGGTAGTGGCTGGTGAGTGTCTTAATGCTATCTTACCCGTGGGAGAAACATTTTGACGCTATAATTGGGCCAACTCTTCCGAAGATACCACGGAATCTAAGAACACCAGCGTACAACAGCACTTGTGCTGTTTCAATGAATGAATGAGGATATCGGTGGCCCGTGTGAACCCCTCAAGCGGTGTTAAAAATAAAACCAAAACACTGATTGTGGTGGTTATCTCAAATAAAAAAGACCCGCCTTATCAGTTGCCCGCTAAACATTAAAAATATATTATTTAATAATCGTTGAATGTCCAGGCAACAGACATGCTACGGAAATAGCCAGCATGGCGATAGAACTGCTAGAAGCTACATCCATGTGTAGATTACCGCACCGACCCGATCAGGTAGCTCAGTAATTGTATCTCAGTGTTATTGCTTTAGGCTTATGAAAATAGAAGTAAGATCCGTCTCCAAGGACCTTAACTAATTTACTAGTTGTACGCCGAGGTTTTTCTATTTCTTTGTGCAAGCTGACCTGTTACAATTTTTCTGGCGATTTGTACCTTTTATTGTCATCTGTAGTAATAGAAATCACACACAGTACCTACCTATATTTTATATCCCGTTAATTCCGGGTAGCAATATCAATTCAAACTGCAGTTTATGATTTTTTGGTTACAAGAATTTCGTTTATAAGACTGTTATTATATTAAATGATTTTGGAATCTTGATAATAAATCCGTTGTGTTGCTCTGTATACAAAGGTTGTATTTAAGAAACTTTTCAATTATATATTTTTATGCAACGTATATTTACAACACAATCAAACCTGTAAACAAAGAAACAATATTTAAAACTGCCACGTACGATAAGATTCGGTCCTATCAGCTGAATCGACATTGCTAATCATAGGTGTGTACAAAAACTATTATGCCGACCATCGACCGAATTTTAAATAATTAAATAATAGATTTTCTTTAGGTACATACATAATATATATAGAAGCTATTATATACTAAACCTTTGCTAGGATTATACGCTCTAACTAGAAATTGCTTCAAATTATGTTCTTTATATTGTGCCAATACGTTGATATTTTATTTAAACATATTAAACTTTGATTAAATCTAGGCTTCTTTAATTTTTTAAAAGTATTATTAATGCTAAAATAATTGATTTTTGAACCGGAAAGTTTACGAGTCCACATGTTCATAAAAAATTATGTATTTTCAACATCTAGGCAGGTTGTAAAGTTTACTTCGTATCACCTCGGTTTTTGTAGTTCCGAAACTAAGCGTTTTAAGGCATTTTGTGCCACGCACTATCACTAAGGAATCAGCTGCTTATAGAGGTACTAGCAAACCAATATAAATTGGTGACCTTAGGTTAAGGGAGTGTCCATGGGCGGAAGATCGCTTCTCCTAGATGAGCTTCCAGATCGTTTGCCAACGTTTTCATTATTTTTTTACAGATGCTCTGTATGAGAAGTGGTATACATACCGGACCCTGTGTGGCTGGCATTGTTGGTACAAAGATGCCCAGGTATTGCCTTTTCGGTGATACCATCAATACAGCCAGTCGGATGGAAAGTACTGGTGAACGTGAGTATATATATATTTTATTCTATAGCGAACAACGGAGCAGGTGGGTCTCCTATGCGCGGACTGCGCCACAGTCCGCGCATAGGTTGTGTTGTCGACTTTTTATGCCGCTTAAGCAACACTTAAAGGCCTTCGACATCCTCACTGACTCTGCGAAACACAGAAGACCCACTTGCGCCATTGTCTGCTATAAAAAAAGTCAATTTAAACTTACACCATACCATAACATTCGTAAACTGGAGATTCCGAGAAGTTCCGGGAAGGCAAAAAAATATCCGATTACAAAAATGGAGGGTGAATGTTTCGGGTTTGAAGGGTCGCTGAGTGTGGGTGTTAATAATCACGATAGGATCCGGTAGGATGGTGTCTGGCGGCTCCACTATCATTCATAGATCAGAATAAAACAGGTGTGATTTTATTAAATTTTATTAAAATCCCTTCAGTAGTTTTTGCGGTTTAATATATAAATAAGTTATGATTGTATTTAGTTAGTACATCGTCGGAGGAGGAGGTCCAAGGGGAGGGCTATGTCCAGCAGTGGACGTCTTGACATTGAAATGATGATGATAAAGATCTTTATTTTCAGCTATGAAGATACAGATATCTGAAGATGTAAAACGTGCTCTAGATAAGACAGGACTGTTTCTTACCAGTCCGAGAGGCAAGATTGACGTTAAGGTAATTCGTAATGTTATCTAGTCATAGACAGCAGATGAGGTGAAATAAATGCTCATTTCCAAGTGTTTTTTTTAGTACAGCGGAAAACGGAGCAGAAGTGTTTCCTATATGGTAACAGAACGTCGTCGCCCATGGACAACCGCGCCACAGTCCGCGCAATGGGTGTGTTGTTGGCTTTTTACGACCCTTAAGCGGCATTTTTAAGGCCCTCCGATATCACTCACTCAGCGAAACAGAAAAATCACCGCTTCAAGTACAACTTGTACTTAACTTACAAGTACTTAGATTGTTTTGAGTTTTATGAGTCTTAGCGGAACCTAGCCTTTCTATTACATGTGCCGCGCATTGAAATGATCCAAGGAAAAGCATTTTTTTGAACTTTTTGACACTTATTAAATTTCCTTAAGCTAATTTTTATATATCTATTATAATATATATTCCTAGCTAATCCCGGTAAAACATTGTTTTGCCACATACCTTCTAAAGGATTAATATCTCTATTAAGGGTTGATCGTAGAAGAGTGAAAATTTTAGAAAATTATAATAAATAGAAATGAAAAAAAAATACAGAAAAAAATATTTTATTCTGATTTCGATTCACAGACCAACTTAATATGCATATAAAATTTCATAAAAATCGGTAAAGTCGTGTCGGAGTATGGTAACTACTATGACACTAGAGT
>DWCF01002457.1:0-23907 GCA_018230265.1 Delias oraia | reverse complement strand
GAATATGTTGGAAATTCGGGATATTGGAAAGGTATTGAGCGACATGTAATATATTTACAGTCGTGGGAGAGCCATTTTGAAGCATATGTAGACGCATCAATTGGGCTGGCTCGTTCAAAATGATGCCACGGGCTCACAGAATACTCAACATGAAACGGTACTTGTACTGTGTTTTGTTGATTGAGTCAGGGTTTCAGAAGCCTTTATAATAAATGCCGCTTGAGTGGCATAAAAAGCCGGCAATATAACAAATGCGCGGACTTTGGCGTGGTTGTCCATGGGCGGTGGAGTTCTCTTATCTAATAGGAGACCCACTTGTTCCGTTGTCCGCTATACCATAAAATATAACGTGAGGTAGAAGAACAAACGGGGCGGCTTTAGTATTGTGTAGCGACAAAGGGACAGGCGAGTTTTTTAATGGTAAAAAGTCATCGCTGCCCATAGACAACCGTGCTTCAGTCCGCAATTCGGTTATGTTAACTGATTACGATGGCATTTAAGACGTATAACTTAACGAATCTCAGTCATTCAGGTAACAGAACAACTTTGAACACTGGTATTGTGTGCTCGTGATATGATACTGAAAGACTCAATTACTGCATCAGAATATGATTTATCGTATCTCTTTCATGGGTAAGAACAGTTTTAAGAGGATTCTCGTTGTATGCCCAAAATAATCATGATCCTTGTTGGTAAGATTCACTTTCATTAACAGAGATAGTTCTTATAAGAATATTGCATTTAAGAGATGTCTTACCTCTTTTGAAATGTATAAGTCTCATAGATTTGAATTCAAACTTATAAGACAGTAAAGACTGATGAGATATATTGTAACAAAAATTCTATATAAAATATAACCTAAATAGTTTTTCTAAGAAGCCAATGTCCGTACGTTAAAAAGACAAACTCAATATAGAGAAGCATTTCCTAACCCCGCATTTGGTGAAGTCATAAGTCTCAATAACGGCCCATTTATTTTTATTATTATTTCTTCAGAGCCTAAATTATATTTGTTTTAGTATACGAACCAAATAAATCCGTATTGAGTCACCAAACATTGTTACAATGAAACAATTGAAGAATCTATTAATATCAAAGGGCCCGTAATAATGTCACGTTTACTGAAAGTTTGTAAATTTATGTGATAAGCCGGCAAAACTAATACGATCAACGATATAAATGATTTTATTTAGGTTAATAATTTTTAATAATCTAAAATATTTAAACAGATTCCGGGAGTGGCGGGTAGTTCCCTGGGGCATCGTTTTAGCTCGGAGGTATCAACATAAATAAAAATACATGGTCTACATTGTAGACTCTACACCTTATGACATAAAAAAAATATATATTAAAATTTAAAATAAAATTGCGCAAATGAAATTTTACGCAATTAAAATGTATATAGAGAAAGAACTCCTTAAATAACTCATAAATCACAGTCATACATAATTAATTTTTTGTAAAATTTCGAACAAGTAACCACGTAAATAGCCAGTGTCATTAAATAAATTTATTTAAAAATTATATTGAATAAATATACATGTTATTTAAATAATTTAATATTTTTTAGAAAATTACGTAATTAAATTAACTTAAATTTTACTTCTTTCTTGTTTATTTGAAACTAACTTAAACTAATTTAACTTAAATTTTTCATCCATTGGAGAACCATGCTAAAGCATATGCTGACGCATTAATTGGGCCGGCTTGTCCACGGCAATACCACGGGCACACAAAAACCTCAGCGTAAAACGGTAATTGTACTGTGTTTCGCAGAGTGAGTGAGGATATCGGAGGCCCATTAAAGTGCCGCTTAAGTGGCGTAAAAAGCCTGCAACCCAACTAACGCTCAGACTGTATCGCGGTTGTTCATGAGCGGTGGTGTTTCCTTACCATATAGGAGACCCACCTGCTCCGTTGTCTGCTATAGTATATAAAACTAGCGGGTTCAATGAAACTTTAGCAATTTTTAAACCTGTCAAACCCGAAATATGTAGTTAAAACATTACCTTAATTTTTATAATTATGTAAATAATCTAATCTTAATCCATCTTAGGAATTCCTAATACAATTTTGGGAAAATCAATTTTGTCCTTAAGTTATAAATGGTTTATCTGGCTATTGTTTTATATATGGATGTGGTGTTCAGCTATCAACTGTAGAGAAAAATTTAGGGCCTTACAAAGTTTTAAATTATACGTTTTCTCTGACCCTTAGGGTAGCTAAGGGTGTCCCTGGAAACGAGATAAAATATAGCTGCCGCTATTCTCTGTAATTGTTACTTTGAAGTCTTTTATTTCGATTTATATCTTTCGAAGCAGCAAAGCTTCTTATTTCTTTGTTTGATCAACTAAAATTTCTTCCTTAATTATTAATAATTAAAACATCTTTGTTGCTACCGTTACTTTGCTAAGAGATATTTAATTTGAGAGCTTTTACTTGCTTCCTAATAGCAAAAATTAAGCTTTCATAGAAATTTTATATTTTATACCACTTATCACGATTTTAGTAGTAACCAAATCAACAAGTAATACAACCTTGACCATAAATGATAAATTTCGAGAAACATTAAAAAAAATTGATGTCATTCCAAGTGATTTTCGAGTACATCAATCAATCTCTATTAGGACCACATAACGGCAGAAATAAGGTTTAATATAGACTTGCAATCTTCTGAAGTTAAACGCTACCATTATTCTTAAAAGTCATTGTTTTGTACCGCCTTATTCTAGGGTCACAGGTTTTTGTTTTAGTCTTGCTAGCCGTACTGCTGGTATATACTGGTATCATCACTTAGTCAGCGAAACAAGTTATATTTCACGCTGGTCTTCTATACTACTGTTATAATTTGAGACAAGTTGGGATAATTTGTCAGAAACCTGTGGGAGAGTCATGCTGTAGCATATCTTGACGCACTAATTGAGCCGGCTCGTCCAAAGCCATGCGCTCACAGAATACTCAGCGTTAAATAGTAGTTTTACTTGAAACGGTACCTCCGTTAACCGGTACTGTGTTTCATTGAGTGAATGAGGATATTGAAGGTCCTTAAAATGCTGCTTAAGCGGTGTAAAATGTCGGCAAATCAACCACTGTGTAGACTATGGCGTGGTTGTTCATGAGTGTTGGTGTTCTCTTACCATATACGAGACCCACCTGTTCTGTTGTCCGCTATAAAAAGAAAATGGTTCAGCTTGGCTCTCAAGATTTAAGCCTCTTACAACTGAAAACAAATTCAAAATTCTATTCTAATCCGGTAGATAAACCGATACCCATGACGTCACAGTAGCTTATAAAACCATCCCGCCGGGAACCTCATAAATCGCGTTTGATATGTTTTAAACTGACCTCATTTAGATAATCTCTTGACGTATGAATCATGTTATGAAGATTCTTTTTTGAATATATTTATTATTTATATTCTACTTATATTATAAATATGAAAGTTTGTATGGATAGATTGATGTTTGTTACTCTTTCACGAAAAAATAAATAACGTATTTTAATGAAACTGCAATAATACAGCTTTAGCATAATTATAAAACATAAGATATTGTGTAAATTGGCCAAAATATAATGAAAAATATTACGTAAGTCTAGAATTCGGAAGATATAGATGTCAATATTTCAATCAGATAATTGTATGAGTTGTGCTATAGTGAACTAATTTTGATGTCCGAGGCAATACGATAATCCTTATAATAAAGCCGGTGACAATAAACAAAAAGAACAATAGATCGTTATGATAATGTAATACTTTTTTAAATTCAATGAACCATTTATAAGTGGCCTTAAATGTATTATTAAAGTAAAGATAAATAATATTGGTCACAATTTCCTGTTTTTAATTGACATTAAATACATTTTAATAGGTATCAAACACACCAGTTACGTTTGGAGTCTCTTTGTAACTGTAAATATTACGATATATAAGGTTTATTTATATGTTTGTTTGTATTGATATATTAAAATCAGGGAATGGAATTAATTATGATGATTGTTCTGTTCGTTTGATGCTTGTATGAAAGTATTTACTGTAATTATATGTTATGACGTCCCGCCACGCGATTTCATGCAGGCCGCGGACAACCGTTGGACCCAGATCGCTCATGATCATAATAGGTGGGCGTCTTTGGGGGGCGCCTATGTCCAGCAGTGGACTTGATAGGCTGATGATGATGATACGGTATATAGCTTTATTTTATAAATAAATTGTATTTATTGAGTGAACTTGTATCGTCTCAATCGTGTTAAAGAGCCGTCGTGTTTGGAATATTTAACGCATTTTATTTATAACACTGCTTCAAAATTCTAAGAAATTGCATTTCGTACTCGGGAAACTACTATCAGTCGCGGTGCTACTTTATTCTAAAGTAATATTGAGGTAATTCGCTTTAGAATGTGCTACAATATGTGCTTGACCGATAAGATAAATCAGCGAGTGATCATTATATTTAGCATTTTTAGGCTATGATTTACAGGCTGGTTGCATTGTATCCATAGTATATAGACTCATTGAGAACTATTGTGTAATAACACCAATGAGTTAATGTTAAGACATGTTTCCTCATAACGTTAATTTATATAGATGCTTTAGCTTAAATAATGAGAGAAAGCCATATATCCTAGCCACTAGACAAAAAAAGGCTTACTCATTTGGCCAGGGCAGCCTTGGTCTTGGCGCGGGGTGGAAGCCAGCTCACTTGTTCGCAGACAATTTTTATTGAATTTTGCCGCAACTAGCACGAGAGCGTCTCCTATAAGAGACCGATGTGAAGCTGGAAGTGTTGATAGGTCCACAGCATCGTTTCCGTCGGAGTCTGCTTTTGCTGAGATCCCCACAGAACCCTTCTATCTGTTTTAATTACACATAATTCAGTCGCACCAACATACGTATGCTTATATGTACAGATATTAATATTCTCAGACGTCTATTAGAATGAAAGAAAATCTTTGCTCCATTCTAGTTTCCATTTCACGAACGTCCGATTTGGTGATCGTATCCAATAAGTATCTTACTAGTTATAAGCAAAGCTCTCAACTAAAGCGGGTCTAATTGAGGGCATTTTCGTAATCACTGGAAATTCAGTGTGGACTGTGTCGGACCGCAGAACGCCGAATGCCAGCACTTAATGTAGGATGCCGCTTTACGTAATGCTAGCCACTCGAAACCGGCGCCAAATAGACTAAATATTTTTGTTTATACTATACGGAAGTTGGTTAAATAAATTTCTGAATATATTAATCTTATAAACATGACAACATAAACATAACATGTTTTATATGCCAATATATAAAAATATTTATAAAATAGATATATTAATTTGAAGGTTATTTTATTACTTTTATTTTATTTCCATTATATTTTAATTGTTGTCCGCATGTGTTGAGAATTAAATAATTATTAAATATCGAAAACCCTGTATTTTACCTTGAACAGATGATTATAACACACACACACACACACACACATATAAGTTTATAAAATAGCGGTGAAAATTATTTAATAACAAATTTTAATTAACTAATGTAATCTTAGTTGAGTGGAGAATGATAGAATAAGAGTGAGAGAATGAGAGGATAAAGTAGTCTGATATAAAAAATATCCCAAGCAAAGCTTTATTCTTAGAAATATAGCAGTATATTTATGGCAGTTTATCTGTTTTATAATCATAAATTACTAAACCACTTTAGTATCGAGTAAAATTATAGTTCCATAAATAAGAATCTTCATCTCACAATGGATGATACATTTAAGACGCAATCATTCATTGTACGTTCTTGGACTATTTATAAACAAAAGTTTTTTGATGTTAAGTGGGTTTATTACTTTTAGACGCGTTATGACACAAATATACGCACTACCTTGAAATGTCTTAATGCTTATGTAATACTTTAATTTTCTTTTTGTTACAATTATATATTTCATTTAGAACATCAATAAAAGAGTAACATATCATTATTATTAGTCATTTATAAAGACTTTTTTGTAACATAAAAACACATAAATGTAATAATGTTAAGAATGTTTTGTATTTTATACCTAAGAAGAAAAGGATTGGTACGTCTTTCTGTCTTTGTTACGGAATTAATTTAACCTGATATAAATATATATGTATTTTATTATATTTAGCAGCGGGTGACAGAACAGATTGAATGCCACTAAAGCGGCAAGGTAAACTTAGCCTCCGGTGTGATCAGAGAAACACAGCACAAGAACTATATTCTTAGTATCCTATGAGCTCCTGGTATTACTCTAGACTCCTACTGCAATTGCTGCATTAGCATGGCTTCAGCATACCCTCTCACAATTCAGCTACGATTTATAAAAAACCCATAAGCCTAATTAAATATTTTTATATTATAAGATTTTTTATTTTAATAAATTTCACATTTTATTCATATAATATGTAATGAATGATGAAATGATGGTGATGATGAATAATCATGAAATGTATTCATTTGAAAATGAGGAGAATGACATTTTAAATTTGTATTTGTGAATAAAATAGATTTTGTATGCCAAAACTGGAGCATAAAACTTTATGGAAACATAAAAATGACGTATTAAAATGGATGTTTACTTGGATAAACCTTCGGCTGGGTCATATTCCCTAATATGAAAAACTTTTGTTTGTTTTGGGTGAGAGAAAATTGATTTTTCGTCATAACTAGGTCCGATTCTCTTATTAAATTTGACACCATAGTTTCAGCATTCATTAGTAAATATTTTTTTTGTTAAAAAATATTAATATTAATCTATTAATAGCTTGATTTTTACAAAAGACTATTCTAAGAATTGTTTTTGTAAAGATTTCATATAAGAAATCTAAAGAAAATTATAATTTATTCGATTTTGGGATAGGTATTACTGTAGTCGCGAGTAGCAAGTCATAGAACTGTCATAGTCGTGGGAGAGACGTGCGGGTTGTGGCGCAGTTGTCCATGGGGAGCAATTTCTCTTACCGGAGACCGACCTGTTCCATCATAAAAATAATTTCACATTATAGTTTTAACATATCAAGCCAGTATTTATATATTGATTGTTATAATCAAACATAGATCATAACAATGCAATTATCAATTTCAAATCCTATGAGTTCAATAATAAAATTTGTTTATTTATTTAAATACACATCTTTATCTATATTCTGAGCTTTCAAAATTATCACCTTTAATTTGACAGAGCATTAATTAATATTAAAGATGTATAAGCAAAGCAGAGACAGGATAGACCACTTGTATTACGCGAAACAAAGAAATATTTTGTGTAAGTATTTTTCACCAATACAGAGATTGTATTAAGATAGAACTAAATCATATTACGAATGTGAGAAAACAAACAGTGTTATTCAGTTATTTATATGAAAAGTTCAGCTATAGGAATCCGTAAGTCGGAAAATTGGAGTATATTTCACAATCCATAGGTTATACTAACCCACACGGTGAAAACCCGACTTATGTCTGTGTGAGATGGTTATCCCTCGCTTTGTATATTTAATAATAATAGTAAGCTATGTTAATACTAACCAAAAGTTGAGTCATTAAAGAAAATATCGCGGAGAAGATCGCTTCTGTTTTTTCTGCACTAGCGCTTTGAAAATAGCGTCAACTTATTCATAATTAGTACTCCCTCGGCTAAGACAATGTTAGGACACTCGCCCAGCTACTGTCAAGCCATTCGGTAATTTTCAAATAAAATACAACGAATCGAGAGGTTCGATCTCCAGGCTGAATAATAATTTATAATTTATTCGGTTTTTGGAAAAACTTAGCACAGTCTTATCCGTAGGATATGGCTCTCTCGACGCACAGTGGGTATCGCCTAGAATGATGCCATGAGCTCTCAGAACACAACACAAATTGAGTGAGTCAGAATATTGGAGGCCCGTGCAATTATACCAATCAAGCAGCGTTGAAATCCGTTAACACATTCAAAGCGCGGATTGTGGCGCTAGCCCGTGGGTGACGGTTTTCTCTTATCCTAGAAAAGATCCAATAAATACAATTACAATACAAAACGATAGCAATAACAACAAATATAATAAAAAAGTATCAATCCCGGTATCCATGACGTCACGGCAGCTTTCCAAAAACATTAGGGATCTTTTCCATCAGGCTTTTAGACTAATATTGGGACTTCGTCAACCGTTGTCTTTAAGTTTACTTAATATAAATTGTTTAAATATTCATCTTGTAATTTCTCTTCATTTATGCTAATAAAGTGAATGTAATATTAGGTAAATATAATCTTATTTCTACAGAGTACTATTATGATAAAGACCGAGTCCGGAGTCGAAAATTTTTTGTTGAAAATTCATGTTATAATATTATATATGGGCTTTATAAATTAATAATGATTGTTAATGAATAAAGGCTGATCAAAATAGATTAAAACATTCATATTTATTAAAACAAGGTATAGTTTTTATAATTAATTAGTTAAACTAACAAAAAGTAATTATTTTTTCATGGAAACAGTGGCAAACGCGCTTTCCTCGAAAGGATACGTTTTACTTCGCCCATGGGTGCCCATACCCTTGGCCCTGACAAAACCGCGGGTACATGGCCGGCCTGCATTATCAGCAGTAAAAACAAATATTCATCGCCTCCTGAAATAACTAATCTTTCAATAGCTGAATAACAATTGAAAAAAAAAAATGGAGCCATATTGAAAACCTTTCGTTTGATACCTCATTTGCAAAATCGTTCTACCGACAGGAATATAAAAGTGAGACAAAGCAAAACAATACATAATGAGTAACTCCTTTTTCAATTTATTTAAGTGTCGTTTAAAAAGCACAGACTAAATGTCATATATGTAAGACCAGTGAACGATTAAAAACTGTTTTATTATAAATAATAAGATCAAAAAGGATGGAGATATTAGAGTGATAGCGTGACTAAGATAGTCTAGAAATACCTCAAAAGAAAAATGGATGAATTTGAAAGCCTTCACCAAAACTGGCCAAAGAGAGAGTATCTGATAAAATATTTATGAAATAATTTAATATATAAACAATTAAATTATCTGAATAAAGGGTTATTAAAATAAAAAACCAAATAAATGTAAAGAATTTTTTTTATATTATGTATCTGTATGTTTTTATATTATGATATGGTAGTCTGTGGTGAGATGAGATTGTAAAAATTGTGATTTGGGAACGACGTGGTAATTGGAAACATTAAATGTCGTTTCTTTTATTGGAGAGAAACTCAGTTGTGTTTTATTGACTGTTGGTCTGAATCACACAAGCAAAATCCATCTTTTATATATATGTTTATGTTTCTGAAGAAACCCAACAACTAGGTCAATTTTATAAATTAATACCTATCGCTTATGGCTACAATTTGCTGACTTGTTGTTTTGAGTTAATTTGTAATTTAATATCGCATTCACCACTTCATTGGCGTCAGAAATATAATTATAAAAGGTGCTTTCAAGAACTTTTTAAAAATAATCCAATAAATTAGTGAAAAGTCATCTTTTTATATACATCACCTTAATGTTCGTCGTTCTGCAACTAAGATTTATTAAGTCATTTCATACCGCGTACTATCACTCGTGGTACCATCTATCTGCAGAGGTATTTCTAAATCAAGACGACTTGGAGACCTTAAAAAATGAGTACTTTCCTTTTATAGACGGGCAGTGCACTCGTCCTACAGTTGGGTTGAAGCGCCGCCCAATGACCGGCAACAAATTCGTTATCCTGGGTTCATTTAAAAAAACTGTTATTTCTTACCTCTAAATCCATTGTTTATATAAAAACTACAATACTTCAAGACTCTAAAAAATGGAATATATTTTATTCTAATCCTATATTAAACTCGGTTTTAGAAATTCCATTTTAAAAAAAAACCTTTACTAACATAAGTTGAGTATAATGAAATACCAGCGCAGTGTACAAATATTTTAGTGATACAGATAAATGTGTTTGGATCATTCTTGTGCTAATCATAAACTTATACCAGACAAATGATGTAATAAATTAATGTTGC
Source organism: Delias oraia (assembly GCA_018230265.1). Taxonomy (NCBI): domain Eukaryota; kingdom Metazoa; phylum Arthropoda; class Insecta; order Lepidoptera; family Pieridae; genus Delias; species Delias oraia. The sequence goes on along the minus strand of DWCF01002457.1, from coordinate 13,908 downwards.
GTTAGATGTTTATTAATTACTAAGTTACTAAGAAAGATTAAATAAAAAAGGCGTATCGACAAATCGGACTTATTTGGCTATATATCCCTGGAGTATTAATTTCCTTTGTTGTTTTCCCTGATCCATAAACACTTTGCCTCATCAGTCGGCTTACTTCCTGTGAAATCTCTTGACATGCGATTGATTACCAATACGTTACTAACGAATTAGCTTCATTAATCCTATTTAGATATGATAACTTTGATGTTCCTCCTAATTCCTGAGTCATAATTACCAACATCGATGTCTATAATGTCATCTAATATTCAATATTAGATTTAATATATTATTTGAGAATATATGATACTTATTTAAAGTGAAGTTAAGGACGTGAAATTTTTAATATGTTTCTCTTAAATCAAATTTAAAGTAGTGACTAGGTATACATAATACAAAATATATTAGAATTGGGCTAAAATTATAATTGATTGAATAGATGTTAACAGACTTATTACTTTAGAATACTGTTTCCATAGACTATAAGAGGTTATAGTATACACAGAGAAGATTAGCAACCTCAGTGGATAGAAAAATAGTACCATATAGTGACAACGCAACTTTGTTTTGTTTACTAGTTCCATCAATCATTACATCTACTTGACTTCAAAATGACATGTTTAATTTCATTTTATAAGTTCCATAATACAAAAAACAAGATAAATTATTCGAAAATCCATCAAATCGTCCAAGAACATTAATTTACGAGGCATCAACGTAATTAATTGTATAGAATTGGGTCATTGTACAATCAATAGACAAAATGGAAATTGTTGTTTCCTTCACAAACTCCATTGACGAAGTTCGGTACAAAGCAATTAAACACAATATCGGTTGCTATTGCTCACATTTCGGAGACTAATCCTTTTAATAACTAAGTTTACTTTACTATTTATATTGGAATAGTTTTGTACAGTTCCAGGTTTCTCGATAACTTACATCCATTTCATTTCTTTATTCCCCCACCAACAGTCGAAGCAATATTAGCCAACTATATATTACTTTACTTAGCAATTTTTCTTATTTCATATGTAATGTATAATACTTATACGTTATGCATGATCATAATTAATATATTTACTAAATTAACGAAAAACTTACAGCTAGTATAGATTAACAGTACAAGTTAATATAACGAGAAGTTAATACAATGCACTAATTGGACTGGCTCGTCCAAAGTGATACCACGGGCTCACAGAATACTCAGCGTGAAACTGTACTTGTACTGTGTTGAGTGAGTGCGGATGTCGAAGGCCTTTAAAAATGCCGCTTATGAGGCGTAAAAAACCGTTAAGACAACCAATGCGCGGACTATGGTGTGGTGGTCCATGGGTGGAGGTTTTCTCTTAACTCCTGTATACCCACCTTCTCTATTGTCCACTATACTATAAAAAATACTACTTTATTAAAAGATAACATTAGCAACAGTTAGTTATGGTTACATAATACATTTTAATAAACATTATAACAAAAGAAAATTACATAAATTAAAAATTAAATTACGATATATTATAATTGTATTGACGATTTCAAAATGATTATTTTAAACCTTCTAAATTTTATTTATATTTATAAAGATTTAAACTACTGTAAAATACTTTATAATGAAAAAAATATTGAAATAATTACTTTTTGAGTTTTAAAATGCACGGTTTGTTCTTTGTAACAGTTTTCCAATCGCTGGGGCGAGCATATTAATACTGTTTCACAGAATATCAGTTTTAACTAGTAGTTTTGTACTAAAAAAATCTGGTAATTGAAATGTGGCATGATTGACTATGACCCCTTACCATCAGTAAACCCGGTATATCTCTTTGTACAAAATATCATTACAAAAATCTAAAAATTAGTGTTTGATAATACCCACTGCAAAGTAAGTATCCAACACCTTGCGTCTGCGATTAGCCGTTAAAACAACCATTATGGTGCCGTTTTGTTTGTAAAAAATATGACATACTCAAGATAATTCTAAGTTTTTTTTGAAAATCGTGAAGCAAACAAGAGAGTTACCTAGGATAATCGCGCCTGGAAGGATGGGCACGGATGCATTGCATGCTTTTAGGAATCAATGCGCTCTATTTTTAAAGATTCTATACCCACATCGTACTGGCTTGGAATTACCTTTGCAGGCAGCTCATTTCACAAAGTAATGTTGCGTGGCGCAAAATACCTTAAAATTTTAAAAATCTGAAATCTGTAACTCTTAGCCGAAAATACCTTAAAAGCGCAAAATACCTTAAAATTTTAAAAATCTGAATCTGTAACTCTTAGCCGATTTTCAAGAAATCTGATTATTTATATGGAATATTAGTTAGAATATTTACATTTTATTGTATTCATAATTTTATTGTTAAACATTTCATTCATAAACCTTAATTGCGAAACATAATAGGATGAATTTGGTAACGAATTTTGATTTACGAATTCATGAAAACCGAAACGGTCTGAAAATTAAATTGTACGATTCATTTGATACTTAACATTTCAGGCTTCAAGAATTTTATTCATGTATATGTTTGGTTATATAATACATCTGATATAAGAAAGTGATAAATTCGTTACACTAGTTTTAAAAGAAAGATAATCTGGTTTTTCAGCCTCAAATGTGTATGAATTTTATTTAAAATTTATTTTGTAAATTTGTTCGATCTCTGAAGGCGCTTGACAGAGTCCCGCTGAATGTCTTTACAATGTGGTATCCGAAGAAGAGCCATGCTTGTGATACCATGGACTCACAGAAAATCAATGTGAATCAACAATACTTGTACTATTTCGATGAACGAGTGAGAATATCAGCCCCGTGAAATTATACCGCTCTAGTGCCATAAAAAGCTGGCAATACAAAAAGCGCGTCTATGGGCGTACCAATATGATCAGTTACCAAAGAGGAGACACGCCTTCTTAGTTGACCGCTATACAAACTAAAGCTGGCTCTTGCTGAGCGAGTGAGGATACCACATAAATGCCTTAAAAAGCCGGCAGCACGCTCGAAGCACGGATTGTGGCGCGGTTGCCCATAGATAGATGTATTCTCTAATTTAATAATTAAATAATGAAAATGTTCAAAATTAATGTAAATCTTTAGATATTATAAATAAATCCTATTAGTAATAGACATAAAAACTGTTCAGCAAATGGGTGACTCGAGAACGCTGACAAATTCCTTAGGGATGACATGATTAATGCCAGAGTCTGATAAATCGCCATAATAAAGTTATCAAAGCACGCAAAAGAATTGATTATTAATTGTGGAAAAGTGGCATAGAGATACGAACCTAGATATCAAAGGTTTTAGCTTCAAATCACAGAACTACAAATATTTTAATTTAGACTAATTCTCGGAACATGAACTCAAAGATTTCACTCATTTATTAGCAATAAATAAAGCTCTAGCAAGTATTATTATAATGAAAAGTAAAGATCTTTGATGTAGTCACATCAAACCTAAATTAAAAATAAATTGTTTAGTGAAATCGGGAGGCAACCGAGCGGGAGGTTCAGAAACGGTTATCCTTACATGCGCACCCCCGGCGCCTGCTTACAGCCGTGGATTGCCAGCCTATAAGAGATAGGTAGGTTAAGTTAGGTTAGGTTGAACTCTTTTTAGGAAGATCTCCAAGGCGGAATGATTCGAAAATACATGTGCAAGTAGCTAATTCCACAGAGTTGTGGTACGCAACACAAAATCACACAAAACTCGTAACATATAAACTAATGAACTAACTGGTATCATCTCCGCAATGGGGTTTGGTATGTCTGGTAAGAGGAAGTATTCCAAGAAACTTCTAGAACCACCCATCACATTTATTTAACTAATAGTTATGCATATAAATCATATATATATTTATATATGAAATTGCTTGCGCTTAGTTACGTGGTATTTTATCTGATAAAAAAATATAAAAAAAATATAATTACCTTTCTTAAATAACATTTATTTTATTATTGATGAAAGAGTTTGTATATCAAAGATAACCATATTATAGCAAAAAATACCTTCAAACGAATTGATGATTCTTGTACTCCTACTCATATACAGGTGATAGTTAGTAATTCTGTAATCAAATTATTAAGATAATATGTGGCTGTTAATGTGCATTTTTTTATTCTATAGCGGACAACGGACCAGATGGGTCCGTAACCGCCGCCGCCGTTGTTGTGCCGGCTTTTTACGCCGCTTAAGCGGCACTTTTTAAAGGCCTCCAATAAGGATCTCTCTGTGAAATACAGTACAAGTACCGTTTCACGCTGAATATACCAGAAACCGAATAAATTATAAATTCAATTATAATTGACTGAATCGGGATTCGAACCCGATACCTCGAGCTTCAGGTACACTTTTAAAACCATCTCAAAAGGCTCTCATTTTTATTAATTTTAAGTTTATATTACTTCTATGCAATATTTGATATCTTTGCATATGAAATTGGCGTATTGGACCTTTTTTTGAGTAGTTTTTCAAGCTTTTTTTGCATTGTTAATTTTTAAAACGTTTTGTTTCTACTGTCTCTACACGCTGTTCGCTTAGACGTGGCTTGCAATGGATCTACTTTTACAACAACCTGCAATTTATCCTTATTAACTTATTATTATACATTAATATACTTATATAATATAATATACTTATATAATATAATTTACTTATATATTAAAAACCTAATTTTAATAGCCAATGTTGAAATATATTCCGAGTCTTACATTCACGCGAGCAATATCGTCAGTCTGTAAGCCGACTAAGAGAAACCTTACATTTTCCGACGTTCAGCTGTCTGTACTAAATATAGTTTCCATATGCTATATAGTTCTTTAACGTGACGAAAAATGTTACATGTTTTTATGTAATCTAAGGCATGTTGTTAAACTAGAGATTTTTTTATATGGAAATTGTGGTAAACGGGCAGGAGGGTCACCTAGGGTAAGCGGTCGTCCGCCTTTGGACACTCCTAGCCTTACAGAGCCGCGGTTGCGTTGCCGGCCTTTAAGTAATAAGTACGCTCTTTTCTTAAAGGTTCCCAAGTCGCATTATTTTGAATATTATTACGTTTGCAGGCAGCTGTTTCCACAAAGTTCCTATTTTAATAAACATTATCTCTTCTGTTTTGTCCCATAAATACTTTTTACATTTGTATAATATTAATTTATTGGTCAAACAGTGAAAATATTCATACATTATTTCTTCTCCATATATCTTTCGAATATATATTATATAAGTACGTATTTTTTCATTTATACCTATTTTTATGTCTCTCTTTGAACTATAACTATATTCTATATCGAGTCTCTGTCGTTATTTATGTAAATATCATTAGGCTACATAGATACATTACCACAGAATCCAAAAAATAAGAAGGAAATTTTAATTAATCTTGTTTTAAGGTTGTTAAAGCAAAATATTTTTGAGCAATAATTTATGTTAATTAAATCGTCCATTTCTAAGTATTTTGTAATAATTAATTGTTAAATTTCCAATATTTTATAATACTACGTTCTCTTAATTTCTTACGATTGACTCAATCTCAATAATTAAATCCTACTCGGGAGTTCAAAGTAAAGCCTACGCAAATTATTACGTGCACTTATTAAAGTGCGTCATGTTTAAATTACTTTTTAAATTGTGTATTTCCCAAAATTTATGATTAAAATTAATGGATTTTTATACATAAACTTTTACATATTCAAAGGAAATGTGTAATATGATCAATTATGATGTGTTTCTACATAATTCTCTTTTTCTTTTTTTTAATTATACAAAATTCAAATAAAAATTTCACCAATTTTTACTAGTAAAGATGTGATAGGATCCATAGGACTAGAAAACACTACAAATAATAATGGTTTAATGTTGCATACGATTGGATTTTATTACAGTAATATGATTAATATAACTATTAGATACGTCATAGCATTGTTTAACTTTTTTATTGAATAATAGGGAAAGGGCGCAGGCGGGCCTTTTCTATGTTTGGAGATCACCGCCGCCCAAGGACAACTGCACCACAAGCGACGTTTTAGTTGTTTTGGCGCTTGAGCAGTATAATTTTACGGACCTCCGATATTACGCTCACTCAGTGAAGCAGAATAAGTACCTACTAATATTTTACGCTGGTATTTTGTGAGATCGTTGTATCATTTCGGATGAATTGTTCAAATATTTTTTTCAGCATATGCTTCAGCATTTATCTACCACTAAGCATACAAAAGATATATAAAATACTTTATCCAGATGATGCCAAAGGTCATTGTATAAAAATGTTCTTTTATTAACGTTTCTGCTGTAGTATAGAAGCTTTATATTTTTATTATGTATGTTATTTTTGGTCTTTATAATACTATATTCTATTATAAGTTGGTTCTTTTATCTATGAAATTGGATGCCTTTTTCGCATTAGGAAATGTGATGGTTGGTCCATAGAGCCATATTTGATTGAAGTGAAGTATATAGGTCAGGATTAAATAAAGATCAGATTGCAGCTTGAATGATGGACGATGACGTCAAAGTAGCTGCCAATTGCACACAGTGTCAAATAACTAATGGATTTTAGGGTTTTTACAAGAATCTCGAAGATATTGGATTTAAAAATACGCCATTTTATATTTGTTTATGAAATCATATATAAAATTATATATTACGAAAGCTGTTGAAGTTTTCATAAGTATTATCAAGGTCCACCATTTTTCTCTAGAACTCAATCATATATATCTCGTCGTTAATGCAGCGTTCGTAAGTACCATTATCGCTCAAACGTTTTTTCCTCGACTAAATTTGCAAATCAGACTATCATGAAAAAACCTTTGCAATTTTCGGGTTAATATTATATAATTCACAAATCAGTAGCTTTTTATTGGTGATCTTTTAAAGTTGGTTTAGTAAACCTAAAGTTTTCCTATTTATATTACATACATGTATTAATATAGATAAAAAAGGAAATCTTAAAAAAGAAATCCAGCATATCACGTAAACATAATAGAGAAATCAAATTAAAAATAAACAAAGATATATTATTAATTCTAAAATTATTTGCAAAAATAAATGATGTTTTATGAAATCTATAAGCAGCCCACACTGCACGTGTTCCAACTTCTAATTATACAATAAGGTCACGAAACTGAAGATCGATGGTCTAGAAATGTCTTCTCTATGAAATGGAATTCAAATAATTCTATTTTAAGTTCGGTTTCATTTCCTGAAAGGGAGAATTTATATTCAATGTAATAGCACTAATAGAATTATAGTTTAATCATTTATTTTAAGAAATTTCGTTGGCTATAAAAACTTCAAAAGGAGCTTTTTGGATCAATACTTACAAATGAATTTAGAGGCACAATACAACGTTGTCGATGTTTTATGTTATAGCTGAGCATATTTTAACACATTGTATGCCACACATCACCACTGTTTAGAACAAGCTGCCTGCAGAGGTTTTCCAAACTATACGACTTGAAGACCTTCAATATAGAGCTTACCTATTTCTAAAAGGCAGCCAAAGCACCTGCGGCTCAGCAAGTTCAGGGGTTGTCTATGGGCGAACTGATTCTTATAATCTAGACTCTTTACATATACAGACTACCCTCATAAAAATCAATTTTACCTACAAGCCAATATCGTATGAAAATCCTACTGATATCGTGATCAGACAATTACAACACACGCGTCACCCAGCAATAACAATAAATCACCTTTAATATGCTTTCTTTTGTTCCTTTATAACCAAATTGTATACAGTTTTAAAAATGTACTTAAAATAGTGATTTTGTTACAGAATGAATGTCTCCACGCAGCAGTGACCGCATTGACAAAGAACCAAGCCGAACAATACGACAAATATCATTGCCTGTAAGTAGAAAGATTAATGAATGAATATAACATTAACTCATTAAGATATAAGGCTAGACCTTATGTAAATCAAAACATTATCTTAACCATTACAACAACAAAGCAACATTTATATTTTATTTTATTTATTTTATAGTGGATAATCCAGCAGGGGTTAGGTTTGTCCATGCGCGGAGGACTGCTTTTCGTAGGTGAGCCACCGTTTCGTTTGCATTCTTTTTTTCATAATAAATCTTAATTAAACTCTGAGAAAATGGTAAATTAATAGATGGATCAGCCGTGGATCTGATAATGCATCATGAATGCTAATTTTCATTTTATCCCGGCCCAATTCATATGAGGCGATAAATTCCGATTGAAAAGTGAAAATATGAATATTTTCAATATTGTAGTATTGAATAATGCAACATTTTTGAATGGAGATTGCACCTTTTTGTTCAACGTTTTATCAAACATTTTCACTCTTTTTTTGTAAAAAATTCATACAATAACAGCTATTTCTCCCCAATTATACTTTTTAAGTATCCGTTTTGTTTTTGACAGTTTACACTTAACTTTAGCATATGGAAATGTTTTAAACCAAAATCTATTATTTTAAAGAGTTTCGTGGTCGAGTGGTTTTGTTAGCTGACGTGAAATCAGGGATACCGGGTTCGATCCCGGTTTTCAATAAATTTATTGTTTATTTGGCTTTTGGAAAGGTTTAACAGTAGCCGGGTGAGTGTCTCTTATATGGTAATAGAACACCACCGCCCATGAACAACTGCACCACATTCCGCCCATTGATTATGTTGCCGGCTTTTTAATTAAGCCTCTTAAGCAGCATTTTTAAGGGCCTCTGATATACTCTCTCATTCTGCGAAACACAGTACAACTACCGTTTCACGCTGAATATTCTGTGAACCCCGCTTGAGAGACACTTTGAGAGGCACTTTCTGTTAAAAATTCACCAATTTCTAAGTTACTCTGAGTAAATATATAAAGTGAATGTGATTTATAATTCTTTAAATGTATTATTATATTATATTATCTATAAATGAAGATTTTTTAGTCTATATTTATAAAAATACATGTTCATTTGATAATCTCCTTTTCTGTCATTTAAATGTATTTCTCTTTTTTTTTGAACACCGTATCCAGCAGAAACGATTGGACCAATTTCTAAAATACATGATAGTTTCAAAATAAATGATTAAAAATATAAATTTTTATAATTTAACTTTCTAAGATATATGTTATATTGTTAACTATACCAATTTAAATCCAGTATTTTTTATGGTATACCGGACAACGGAACAGGTGGTCCTATATGGGAGAAAATACCCCGCCACCGACAGACGCGCCACATTCGCGCTTTGGTTGTGTTGCCGGTTTATTAAAGCGGTTTCTATCAGCTAGGAATTCATTTGTAAGTATATGAGTATAAAAATGATGTATTGTTAACAGGCGAAGGTTACCAGACGAAGTGAAAACCTGTCGGAATTATGCCTATCTCCAAGAAATATACGATGCAGTTCGAGCCACTGACAGTGAGTTGATATTATTTATTGGTTTCGTATTTTACATAACGAAATTCGTGACTGTTTTATTAATACTAACTCAGGAGGTATATGCCTTCGAGAAGCATTTTAAAAGTGAAACAGAGCGTAACTTAAAGGCCGGTATCGCACTCGACTGGAGCTAAGGATGTCCATAGGTATAGATCACTTAATCTAGATGCACCTCTTGAGCCTTTGCCTCTTTTTTTATGAAACATGAGCCAAACTATGATTAGCCGTGCTTCGCCCATGGATACCCCCAGCGGGTCATAGACATCCTTGCCGCGGGTGCATTGTCGCGTGTTTTTATAAAAAAACTAATACTGTATTTAAAATCTAATTTCTGGCTTTCGTGGCAAACAATGTCAATATTGGCATGATGACTATTAAAATAAATTATATTTTTTTAAAATTTATATTAAAAATTGTTAATAAATAGAATCAAAACATATAATATGTATATTTTTATATGTTCTATTTATACAAAAGTAAGATAATTTTTTGTAAATATAAGACATTGTAAACTAGAAATTGATTTAGATTTTTTATTCAGCACAAATCTTCTTAGATGATTATACTGCACGTTTGCCAATATTTTATATATTAAAAGAAAAAATATTAACCTTCCGAGCTTGTAAAATTCCTTTCTAGTTAATCTGTTTACATAGTTTTAATCAGGATCAAATACTTTTATCTTTGAAATATGTTTGCAATAAAGAAACAGAATTTATGTTGACAAATGAACTCAATTGGCTTTATTATTCAGGCTTTCGTTACGGAGTCGGAAAAAATAAAATGTTTACGAACTTTTCCAGTATTTTTTTGCAAGTGGCAAGTTTATTTAGCCAATAAAACTTTGACTTTCAGATGATGAAAATTTGTTAAGCGATGCGCGAAAAAAAATGTAAAAAAAAATTAGAATTATATATATTGAAACATATTTATAGCCTTGTGGCTCGTTGATTTTATACGTTACCGTGAAGTTAAGGCTTGCAGATATGAACCCCGGTCTGAATACATACAAACATCATAATTCATTCGGTTACATTCTTCAGTGGCTGGGGAGTTTCTTAACACTGTCTTACTCGTGGGAGAGTCACGTTGAAGCATCAATTAAGCCAGCTCAATCGAATTGACACCACAGGCTCCTAGAATACCGTGACAATCAATGCGAAATAGTTTTTATAATGTGTTTTATTGAATGTGTGAGGATATCAGAAATCCGTGTAATTATATCGATCAATCCGGCATAACATAAATTGTGGCGCACATATCCATGGGCGGCGTTGATCTCTTACCATAGAAGAGACATGCCTTCTTAGTTACCTTATTTTAACTATTTTTAGCAACAACGAATAAATAATATTCTTGTTAAATTCAGATATTCTAAGAAATAGGTTTTATAAATGTGAATTTTGGCTTTATATCTAAAAAGTTGCATTTTCGAAAAAAAACATCTCAGCCATATTTTGATAAATAAACAATTTACGATTAAAAATCTCAATCACAATTTTAATAGGCTTATATTTTTACGAAGATCGTTTGATCTTTTTTTATACTGAAGCCTTACAAAGCGATAGAATACTTAGTTTCGTTATGAAATTGTGTTAGTTTTCTTATAGAGTTGAATAACGGGTAAAATATTAATATATAAATATGTATTGGAAAAAATTATAAACTCAAGATTACTTTAAAATAGTGTTTCCCAAACTATAATAAATACCTAATCTGATTTTTTCTGTTCATTTTATTAAGGAGTTGTTTAATAATGCAGATCGCTTCTCTAAAAAATAAGTAAACTATAAATAAAAATCCTTTAGTAGTGTTAAATAATCCATTCGAAATTCAAAATTTTTTGAAATATTTTTTCCAAACACAAAATTCTAAACATTTTTTTAAAATTATTATTTAAACCTAATCCCAATAATGTAAAACAGACCTAACTTTAGCCATTAGTGAATATTGGAAATGATGGCTCAAATTAAAGTTGAAATATCTGTCAAAGTAAACGTCAAATACCTTTATAAAACAAAGCTTCTTGTGAACGTTAATACCTAAAGAAACATGACGGAAAAGAACAGCCAAAGAACTTAACTGGATTGAATTTTTTACTCCATGCCATTACAATAAACTTTTGTACATTAATATTATGAAGTGGAGCTATTAACGTTCATACCCCAGGCGACAGTATCGTTTAAGAAGTCTTTTACTGTTATACGGTCAATTAGCGATTTTTTAATAAGATTTTATTTATGGAAATGGTGGCAAACTAGCAGTAGGCTCACATAGGGTAAGCGGACCTCCACCCATGGACATCCCACCTCTTGCAGAGCCGCGGGTGCTGTGCCGTCTTTTAAAGAATATGTATCCTCTTTTATTGACGGTTCCCAAGTCATATTGGTTTGTAAACATCCTTGCTGGCACCTGATTTCACCTGTCCGAACAAAAAAATATGTGATATATGGGGTTTTGGAAGGGCTTGACAGGCGGGCAAGTGTCTTAACATTGTCGCACCCGTGGGAGTGCCATGGCGAAGTATATGCTGACGCAAATTGGGCGGGCTCGTTCGAAGTGATGAACGAGGATATCGGAGGTGGCGTAAAAGCCGGAAACAAAACCAAAGAATGGACTTTGGCACGGCTATCAATGGCCGGCAGTGCTTTCTTATCATACACGAGACCCACTTGCTCCGTTGTGTGTTATATCATAAAATAAACCTTTGCTTGGTTTGTACATGAAACATATATGAAGGACATGAAATTCATATATTGAACAAAAACTTAAAGACGCAGCTACTTGGAGAGGTATTTCCAAACCATTACGATTTTAAAAAAAGAGGACCTTATCTCAAAAAAACTGGTGATACACCCACCCAACTGGGGCTAGAGGTATGCCTTGGCGGTGGACCACTTATAAATGAGCTTCTTGTCTTTACAAGAAAACCAGGCACTGTCTTAAACCTATGGACTATATATATAATCTTTGTCTAATATTATTATAAGATCACTACACTCTTGACCATGGACTTAAAACGTCAATAGCATCTATTGTTCGCGAAACACGCTGAAAGAATTTCTACCCGGTTATTTTAACACAATTAAAATTGGTGTCAGTTACATTCTTACGATATTAAAGTGAAATTCTGAATCGAATTAAGGAAATTCATTTTTACTTGTATTTGCTGCAATAGTTTTAAAATAAGAATAACAATTTTTTTTTACAAACAATAAGATTATATATTTTATAGTTGTATAAATTTTTTAAAATCTAAACAGCCACTTTAGATACTTTAATTGAAAACAGAGCTGTCTATAATATGTATTGATTTTATTTTTATTTTTATCATATAATGAAACATAAATTCAGTCTTAGTTTCATAAATAATATATAAAAAAATGACTTTATAATTTTAATTTATTATAAAGTAGGTATTTAATTTTTAATACATCTTCAAGCCATTTTAGTTTATGTATTAAACGTATCTTTATTAAAACATATTTTTGCAATAGCGGAGAAAGACCTAAATTTCATGTGGTCAATATAGATTTTGGGATTCCCTGTTTGTGGTGACACGAAGACGGGTTTTATATAAAAAAACAACTAACACTGTCCATTTTTCATTCAAAAAATATTTAAAATATTTAAATACAAAGCAGATTAATATTAATGAAAAAAATCAAATCGTCAGTATATAGAAGTTGGAGATGACAATACCATTAATTTAAATATCGGCATTTAAAGGATGCTTCCAGTCCAAAAAACAATTATATTTACGCAATCAGAACGAAAAATCGGCGTAGGCGGTTGGCCATGTCGGCCACGCCTTATGCTGCCTCAGTATTTCTGCATCCTTCTTTTATATTTTAACCTTTCTGTTTTATTCCAGGTGTGTGCACGAAAGACTTTATAGCGAAACTAGGAGAATATTTAATTTTAACCGCATTTTCACACAATTGTCGGCTGGAAAGAGCTTTTAAGTGTTTAGGAACTAACTTGACTGAATTTCTTACTACATTAGACAGTGTACATGATGTACTGCACGATCAGGTAAGATATCACTTTGATTTAAATCAAATTAAAAAATATAGATAATCATATTATATATCTTTGAGATGAATATTAAATAATATTTCAATGTATTTCTCTGGGAATATCCTTTTTTATTATTCAGCTTGAAAACATTTTATTATTTTTTAGACATTAAGAGCCTCGTAACTGAGGCTTAAAGGCTTGAGGTTTTAAAAGTGTACCATGACGCTGGAGGTATGGAGTTCGACTCCCGGTCCGGATAATTTAAGTTTCATTATTAATTTATTCGGTCTCTGGAAGGGTTTGACAGTAGCCGGGCGAGTGTCTTAATATATTCGCAACCGTGGGAAAGCCATGCTGAAGAATATGCTGAGGCATAAATTGGGCTGAGTCATCCGAAGTGATACCACAGGATCACAGAATACTCAGCCTGAAACGGTACTTGTACTGTGTTTCGCAGAGTGACTGAGC
>DWCF01002456.1:0-23908 GCA_018230265.1 Delias oraia | reverse complement strand
TCAAGATCGCAGCGGGTGGGCGTCTTTGGGGGAGGCCTATGTCCAGCAGTGGACTTGAATAGGCTGATGATGATGATACCACTCACGGCTCACAAAAATATAAGATGACACTTGTATTATATTTCATTGGGTGCGTGAGAATATTGGTGATCCATTACGTTATGCTGTTGAAGTTCCGTAAAAAGCCGGCACCACATTCAAAACGCAAATTGAGGTCCGGTAGTCCATTAACGGAGGTGATAGAACCGCTAGCTACGTTGTCCGATAATTAAAAGTTGTGTACATAAACTATACTAACTCCTAAAAACTTAAAAAGATTTTTTGAATTGTTGTTTTTTTAAAATCAAAATCGTGGACACAACAGTTTTATAAGGGACCTGTAAATCTTATCAAAATTAATCTCTCCCTTAACGATATTCTTTTATAACGGTACATATTATTCGTGATATCAAAAGAATACGTTAAAAACAATGAGATAATGAATTAAATTTCCTCAATTTAATTCATTATCTCATCATAGTAATGCAATATCGAGACATTTATGTGAAATGGCGGTCATGTTTGTTTTAGCACTTACATAAGCCGTCACGATTACATAACACTCCTTAATAATTCATTCGAAAAACAAAGTCATGTATACTTGAACTATTTTGACTTACTATGTAATATTTATACAAACCTAGTATGTAATTATAAGATATTTGAAAACTTCATATATAAAAACTTCTTAGTTTGTCTATGGTTAAATCTCTGTTGAGATAAGTATTTTAAATTTCCATCATATAATGAGTATTAATACGATTTTCAGTTATTTGAAAGGATACGAGAAGAAAAACCAAACGTCATGAAAAAGTTGGTACCTGTAACTGGCGATATTCTCTGTGACAATCTCGGCATTGACAGTGACAAACTGGAAAAGATATATAATGAGGTATAATATGCACAATATATAGACTCTTTTAATTGAGAAGTTTTTGTTTTAATTTCACGATTTGCGCTTCTTTGATTTATTTATATCTGGATTAATAAAAGATTGTTAAAATCAGGTACGCTTCGCAGTTTTTTATATTTCATTTATTATTTTTTGTAATATATATATATATATATTTATTTATTGGAAAATAATTTATCTCTGTAGCAGGATGTAATGCACCTGTAATACTTGTCTAAATAAATTATTTCAATTCCTTAATTGAATATATAATATATTTTTGTAAATATACCGAATCGAACATAACGTCATCAATATAACGGTCAGTTTTTATAATTATAATTAGTAATTTTAGTTCTAACAGATCATTAACTTATTTTTTTTGCAATCGGCATTAATAAAATTATGTTACAAATATTTAAAAATCTCTCTTAAGAAATTTACTTGAATTTACCTAATAAATAAAAATCTTACGTGAATCAAAGTACTTTATACGGCACATTGCATTAGTGACTAGTTTGTCTGTTGTGAAAGTTGTTTGAAATCCTTTGAATGCACGATTGCTATTTAAGCCTATTATTAAGCATTACTTCTGTTTTATATTTTTTTTAGACTTAACAATAATTTCAATAATTTTTTCAACACATCCACGCAATTTATTTAAATTTTAATATTTCATATTGATCAAAAATAAATTGCGCCTTAATATTGCGTACTGCTGCGACTTTTTATAATGAAACTAATTTTTATTACAACGCTTCTCAGTTAGCTCTTGTTAGATCCATTTTCTGATGTCAGATCCTAAACGATTACCATAGCATTTGAATTGGTGTGGTTTACCTAATCTATACATATA
This sequence comes from Delias oraia, assembly GCA_018230265.1. Classification (NCBI taxonomy): domain Eukaryota; kingdom Metazoa; phylum Arthropoda; class Insecta; order Lepidoptera; family Pieridae; genus Delias; species Delias oraia. Next base: position 22,121 of record DWCF01002456.1, on the reverse strand, counting down.
ATTCTTGCTCTTTGTAAATGAATTAAGATGTTATATAATATAGTTTTCATACTTTTGTTAATTATTCGATAATCTGTTACGTTAGAGTGGAATTCAACATTTTTATAGTTTCATTAAGTATCTTTAGGATCCGTAATACGTAGTGGAAACTACCTTCATGCATTTCCATAGCAAATAGCTAATATTTAATAGATTTGTATTCGCTTTGTTTTTTGTTCAAATATTTAAAATAGCTTATTATGTAATACTAAATCGACAGTAAAATTACGCTCAATACAAACAAAACTAAAAGGAGAACTTTCTACTTACAAGATAGGTAACAGTTGATTTAAAATTTTTCATATTTTATTATAGTAAAACAAAATTTTATGAAATCGTACAAAATTACTATTTTTACCATGATTTATCTGACAGACCTGTTTCTTATGAATATATTTTAATATGTACCTAAAATCCGTGGAATCCTCACCTGTGGGTCATGTTGAAGCATTTGCTGACGCACTAAATGGGCCGGCTCGTCCAAAGTTATACAACGGGCTCTAAGAATACTCAGGGCGGTTGTCCATGGGCAGCGGTGTTCTCTTATCGTATAGGAGATCCATCTGCGTCGTTATTATACTATATTATTATTATTATACTTTACAAAAAAAAATAGTATGAGTACTTATAAGTTAATAAATCATTTCCAGGTGTCTATAGTGTATCATTTCGCGGCCACTCTGCGTCTGGAAGCACCTCTGAAGGAGGGCCTAGAGATGAATACTCGAGGAACGCAGCGAATTCTTGCTATAGCCAAAAAGATCAAGAATTTAGTCTCATTCGTACATTTGTCGACGGCTTTCTGCTACCCTGACTACGAGAGGATGGCGGAAAAAGTAATCTAAAAGCAATTTTTAAGGAGAAAATACTTATATTTCCTTTAAAATTACAAAATTTACACGTATTAACACATAGGCATCTTTTTCAATTAAATTAATTTTTTGGTACCAAGTATGTAGACATTGGAATATGATAATTTAAAGGAATGTTAATTATTGTATTATAAAAATTCAATATTAAATGGATTTGAACAAAAACACCTGCTTAATTTATTTTTTATAACTACTTAGTTTAATTATTTCATATCACGAACAATAGGAATCACACAAGACTTAGTAAGTTGTAATTTTTTTTTAATAAACAAAAATTCCTGGTACCTTTCAGGTTCACGATCCACCAGAAAATCCTCATGAAGTGCTTCAAGCAGCAACGTGGTTATCAGATGACCAGGTCAACTTGATAACACCATCGTTGCTGAAGAAGCACCCTAATTCCTATACATATTCTAAGAGATTGGCTGAAGCACTCGTCAGAGAATCCTATCCAGAATTACCCGCCGTAGTAGTGCGGCCAAGTATTGGTAAGAATCTAAAAGAAAGACTCAGAGCAGAGAGAATTTACATTAAAAAGAAATTTTCGTAAAAAATTCAAATAAATCTATGATTCCGTTGGGAAGTGAAAGTTTTGTACTTCCAAATAGCGGTACTAAAATAACGATTGTGAATGTTATGTCAAAACTTTTCTTTATCGTGTTACCTTCACATGCAAGTAGGCCATTCGCTATGCCCACCGAACCATTTATGGTTTTCTTTGGACTCGGATCCAAGACTTACTACACAACAGCCAGATACGTAAACCATTTAGCTAAGAAGACAGCCGTTAATAAGAGAGCTTGCTGAAAATTAATAATTTTTATTGAAAATTGCCTACCTATTTATTTTTTATTTAATTAAAATACGTACCTATTATTATGGAAACGGTGGAAAACGAGCAGGAGGCTCACCTGGAAAAGGTGATCCTATGCTCATGGAAGCGCCTAGCACTTGCAGACCCGAGTATGCGTTGCTGGCCATTATAGTATAAAAATATCTTATCACGTTGAATCAAACACGATCTTATACTCGTATCAACGCCATTTGAGTTGTAAGTGCTATCTAAGATCCGTAAATCTGTTGATTTACGTTCTTTTAATGAGTAAATATTTTCCAGTGACCCCATCCCACGAGGAACCGATTCCCGGGTGGGTGGACAATCTGAACGGACCCATTGGTCTTATGATCGGCGCTGGGAAAGGCGTGATCCGATCCATGCACTGCTATGGGCATTACCATGCCGAAGTAATACCTGTTGATATCGCCATAAATGCTCTCGTCGTCATACCTTCCTATCTAAATACGAAAGTTGAACGGTAAGTTTTCTTTAGTTGGTTCTGCTAAAACAGGAAATAAATATTTTTGTGGTATAGCGGGCAACAGAGAAAATCATAATTAGTAAGAGAACTGCACTGTTCATGGACAACTAACTGACATAATTTAAAGAATTTTTGATACCCGTACAAGTCGCATTTCACGCTGAGCAATTCACAGCGGTAGATACTATCATTTTGGACGTGTCGGCCCAACTACTGCGTCAGTATATGCTTTGGCTTTGCTCTCCCACGAGTGCAAAGCAATTACAAATTAGTTAAACACAAAAATCCAATTATATTTATATTAAGCTATGTAGCTTTTTATATAAAAACAACAAAAGTATATTTTAAGGTTTTTAAGGCAATTTCAATGTTTATATTTGAATGAGGTATATTATTCTCTATAACTTTTGAAAAAAATTATATTAACGGTGGCAAATGAGCAGGAGGCTCACCCAGGGTAAACGGTCCTTCGCCCATGGACTAGCCCTCGCAGTGCCACGGGTGCGTTGCCACTTGCCAGTCTTAAAAGATACATAAACAAAGATATTTTATAACTTATTAAAGATTGAAATATTAAATTTTTTATCAATAATATGAAATAATGATAATATAATAATAAGAACGATGGGCCTAAGGGAAAAGCTCAGAGTCACTCAGCGAGCTATGGAGAGGGCAATGCCCGGAGTCTCGCTGCGAGATAAAACCAGAAATGAGGTTATCCGCAGACGAACCAAAGTAAACGATATTGCCCGCCGTATTAGTAAGTTGAAGTGGCAATGAGCTGGCCACATCGCTCGACGAAACAACAATCGATGGGGAAGAAAGGCTCTGGAGTGGCAACCGCGTACCGGAAAAAACAAAGTAAGGCGTCCCGTCACGCGACGGAAGGACGATATCATAAGGTCGCGGGGAATCGCTGATTCCAGATGGCAATAGGTGGGCGTCTTTGGGGAAGCCTATGTCCGGCACTGGTCTTAATAGATTGATGATGAAATAATTTAGCTTTCTTAAAAGTTTCAGCGGTACTTTAAGTATAAAAATGTTCCTCTCAGCTCCCCAGATATTCCGGTATTCAATCTTACGACTGGCGATGACAGAAACGATACGTGGAAGGAGGTGTTGGACGTAGGCAAGGCGACTGTAAGGAAATATCCTTTTGAGGGTCCACTTTGGTATCCGGATGGGAACATTCGACACAACAAGCTGATTCACGAACTTTGCGTATTCTTCTACCATATAATACCGGCGTATCTCATTGATTTCCTCATGATAATCTTTGGACAGAAGCGATTGTAAGTTATTAATATTATCTTTATCTTTAAAAATCTTTTATATTTCTTATTTATTATGGAGTTGGTTGGAGTTTTCTCATAAATTATTTACGATATAATACGTCTGTTTGGAATGAAATGTTAGCATTGAAGTAAATTTTTATTATGTGTTACTATTATATATTTTGATTTAGGTAATATATTAAAATATATTATTCGCTCAGATGGCTAAATTGGAATCACTTTGTATCTTTAAATATGCATCATCAGTTATAAGTATTTTTAATTTTTAAAGTAGTAACGTATTTGATTTCCAAAATGTTAATTTTTATTGTAAATAGATTTACTCATTAGAACTGCTATATAGTAGTCTCTGTTTAGTTATTTTTATACCATTTTCATTTTTTCAATATTGAAAAACAAAAATAACTTATGTTTATATCAATTTCAGTATGGTACGCATACAAAATCGTATATCGGTCGGTCTGGACGTTCTCCAATACTTCACAACACGAGAGTGGTGGTTCGATACGCACAACTTCAAGAGTCTACCAAAAGCATTGAATGATACCGATCTATCTCTCTATCCGATGGATGTCACAAAAATCAAGATAGAGCCATACATAGAGAGCTGTATGATTGGTGGAAAATTGTACTGTTTAAGGGAGAAACTTGAGAATCTACCGAAAGCCAGATTGCAGAATAACATGTAAGTTTTTTGTTGATACATTTAATTTAATACGACGAGCATTAAAAAAAATAACAACTGAATCTGAAGATAATAATTTGGTAAAAAAAAAGAAAAACTAATTTATTGGTTGTGTTTACCTTACTTACTCTTACCATAAAGTTTATCGCTTCTTTCGCTTGGCAATTAAATAAACTATCGGCGATTTAAATTGTCTTAAATGTTTTAGATTATTCGTGCTGGATCTGGCTGTGTCAGCGTTTTTCTATCTGCTGATATTATACTGGTTGGCTCTCTACATACCTCCATTCCGATGTGTTCTTGCCTTTGGCGGTCCTTTTGTGAAATATTTGCCTCTTGTTGGTAATGCTGTGTTTGGAGATAAATAATTTTTTATACCTTAAACATCACAGTAATTCAATAAAAATATTACAAACGATATCAAAATATTTGTTAAAGTACTAAGTTAAATATTAAATTTAGTGCGCTCACATTAAAAAGGGTGGATTTTTTAAATATGTATTTAAAGATTTTGAATTGTAAAATGAATTCATTAAAATGAGAGTTTTAATTCATAAACTCAAATTCTTTCTTTGACTGGTATAGGATTTTTAAGTTTTTAGTAAGTTTTTAAAAAATAGGCTGTCATGCTTACATCAACATTATGTTGATGAATAATAATTGTTTTCCTATCATTATACAGCTTTGTAAGGAGTTTTTTGTTTAAAATACCTTTCTTAAGATTAACTTTCTTTTAAACATGTGACAATCGACACAGATTAACATACTTAATATTGTTTCTATAAATAACACTGTAGAGACATATTTAAGTCTTTATTTTTTATGACATGAGTGTAAAATTTTCATCCAAACTGATGTGTCAAAAGAGAAATAAAATACTTGAAATTCCTACCAATATTGGCAGAGAACTTTGTTTTAAGGTGTCTTTATCTATAGCATTAAGTATTAATAATACTTCACAAACTTTTAATGGTGTAAGATGAAGTAATGTCATTGAGAAAGTAATGAAATAATTAAGTTTATGAGATTATTCATAAACAACAAAAATATATTATCTCTTTACCATGTTAATTACGGTAGATAATAATATTAATTATGTTTAAGAGGTGTGTATGCCGATAGGCATATATGTATTTCCAAAGGGAAGGCCTACATCCAGCAGTGGACGTTCTATGGCTGAAATGGTGTGGTAATGTTAAAGATAATCAATGATTTACTAACCAAATATAAGCTTTAATGTGATTAGATATTAACGATCTTAATGTTCTACTACATTTGTGCAATATATGTGACAGAATATTTAAGATTATGTAATGGGGCAAGTTTATAAAACAAAATCTATGATTTATTAAAATATTAACTTTTCTTGTAATAAATAAATTGTTGAGGCTGTACAATTTTGTTTGTTATTTGTAAATTCCTTTTTATCGTACTCTCGGCAAGTTCTTTTGCCGAAACAGCTTTCATATAAACTATGAAAGTTAGAAAAGCGGTCGCGGACTTGGGCATAATCAAGATTTACAACTTTTCTCTAGAACTAAATGGTGTATCGTTAAGGCAGCTGTAAGAAATATTATCGTTCCATCGTTTTTTATTCGATTTATATGTAAATCCGACTACCTACTAGTAAGCATTTTAAATTTTCGGGTTTATATATATTTTATGTTACTCACAAATAACGTAGCTTTCTAATGGTGACTAATTTCAACAGATCGGTTCTATAGGTCTAGAGATTACACCTCCAAAGTAAAAAACACGCAAACTTTATCTCTTTATAATATTAGTATACACATATAATCCAACATGTCACGTAAGAGAGTTCATGCATAACTTATAAAATTATTACTTTTTTTTATTACTACTCTTGATGCCTTGATTTGAAAGGTAAACAGCTTTAGAAAAGCGCCTTGAAAAAAGATTGTGGTCGTCCTCTGAGAGACAGGTGTCTGATACTCAGTAGACGATCATAAGAGATCAATTTTTAGTAATTTCAAAAGTAACGACTAATAAAATTGCATTTATTAAATGATTTGGCTTGACTTGATTTGACTATATACTCTAAAGTAGGTTATCATAAGTTTATTATATTTATCATTTGTCATAACCAGACTCGTTAAAATAACCATAATTGATTTTATACGCAAGAAGTTAGGTTGTAAGTTGAAGAAAAAGATTCAAAATTTACGATTTGCAATTAGTGTAATCACTCTATTGGAACTTTATAAGATCAAAAAGTATTTTTGTAATTTATAATTTAGTGTATAATTTATTACATTTATAATTAAATGGATTTATTGTGGAAGTCATCTGGTCATCATTCAATGAACGGGCTAGTCATAGAAATATTCGCTGAAATAGCGGATTCATTCGATATTTCGTTACTTTAAAACGTCGCCTAATAATCGTCAAATGTCGTACTTATTTTCACACGGTCAGAATTAAATGCTTTGCAAGTTTTAAGAAGTGTCTAACCTACCAAACATTGCAGCATGTCTTTACAACACGGTAGCTGTAGAAAAATAACGTAAAAACCACGTTTTATATTCGTAATAGCACCTTTAATAGAACTAGTAATTGCAACACACACAGATAAAGGGGGCACAAAGATCAGTCTAGAAAACAATTTAATCTACACCACGACAAAGATTCACTTTTTTACAAACCAAACATGATAATTTAAAATTACGCGACGTTTAACATCCAAATTGTATTCTTTTCACAACTATAAGATCAAACTAATGACAAGGCACCCACTTTTTTACATAAAATGAAACAATATTTCACTCCCACAGTGACACGCTATTGCTGTTCAAATAACGAGAAATAACACTTTATCTGGATTTCGCAGTAAAACTAATTAAGCAACGATCATCATCATTGTTAATTAATAATTCCTTTAAAATATATCCTAAGTTAATGTTTTATAAATGGGTGAAGACAAAATTTGTTAGAGATATAATTGACTTAGAATTTATACATTTATATAATTCGAATGGTCTTCAAATACTACTAACCAATGAAATTTCAAAATAAAACTTCAACATATCTACTGAGTAAAATATATTTAATATTTATTGTACATCACCGTAATCTCCAAACTTGATGGTTAACGAGTTCTCTAATAGGGGTATCTCTCTTTCGCATATAAAGAAGCATATTTTATTGCAGGCAATATCATTTAGTTTGCCGCTATGGAACATAGAGCCACAATTCTCATTGTCTCCACCATCTGGTTGGTTACTGCCCCAGGTCTTATATCCGAGATGCTTCAATGGCCGACCTGTAATTACATAAAATAATCTTTCTTACCCATCCGCTTTAAATTAAATATGATAGCATATAAATCTCATTACTTTTTGAATTAATAAACACAATAATACTTTTTAAATTAAAACATCAGTTTGAGATTTACAGATGGTGATGGTGATTACAAATGCGAACAGGCTTCGCCGAGATAATAAATCACATACTACGTATTTTTGCTTAAGTTTATTCTTATTATTAAGAATTAAGATGTCTATTTAAGATTCTTATAAATTGCTGACACTACAATTAATAATTTAAGCTATTTTTATTGTATCAAGCTGTAACCATGTTAAAATCAATGTTAAAAAAAAGGCTAGGCGTAAAAATTACGAATCTTATATTATTACTAGCTGACCCTGAGAAACGTTGTTTTGCTATATAAATTAAATTTTTGACTACATAGTCAAAAAATAATAAAATAAATAATAATAATAATAATTAATAATAATAATTCAACATTGAAAAATACATATTTTTCAATGTTGAATCATAAAAACACAAAACTCTTATACGAAAAAATATAGGTCGGACCCTAAACATTTACGGTTGTTATAAATAGATGTTGACGAATGCTGTTGAAAGAAAATTTCATAAAAGTCGATTCGTTACACAGATGTTCGGCAATACGCCGACAATCGTGGGAGAGCCACCTTGAAGCATATGCTAAAGCACTAATTTGGCAACGCACTAATGACTTGGCGACTCGAGAATTTTATACGAGCTATTTGTCGTCATTTTCCAGAGATATAGAAACGACACAAACCCCTGATCGAGCGCCACTCGTAGTCCTTTTTGACGAAACCCAAGTGTATGGCGCCTCGAAGATACTTTCCCTCTACGTCATCCTTTTTTGCAAATTTTGTTAAATTAACAAAGTGATTCATCTCTCCTTGGCTGTCTGGAATGGCCAAGTATCCTTGCTCAGAACTGCACACCCGGAATGCATCCGTCCAATTTCTAGGCTTCGTATGGAATTTGTAGCATCTGCCTAACTGTTCCACATACTTGTAGTCTGTAAACAATGATCTTTCAACATCACGTAGGGCAGGGCTTCTCAAACTTATTTACACTTTGGCGCTCTATAGATGTGGTATTTTTAGTGAGATACCCCATAATCATTAGTATTGGAAATCAAAATAGTAGTAGTTAGCCTAATATAAGGTAAAACTCTCGGCGAGCCCGCGGCTCGCCCCAAAGTCCGCGAGAAGCTGTAAAGACCTTATGCCAACACCGTTAATCATTTTTAAAAAAATGAGGTTATCAGAAAAATTCCAGAATACAGTTTATAATACAAAACAAGAATGTAAACCAATATATAACGTAATAGGAAGAATGCTATCGAGAATGATGAGCTTGCTTTTCTGAAATTAAGGATCAAATCGCCTCGCGGCAACATCTAAGGGCGTCACAAGGCGATTTGAGCACATTTAGGCAAGTCTGGGAACAATCATGATCTTTTAAGCTAAAGATTTTCACTTTTAAAAGTCTATGATCATGATTGGTTGTCTCAAGACAAGACGCAAACGCAAAGAATGGTAACGCGTAAATATTTCCAATATTTACGCGTTAGGCAAAGAAAATGATTTATTCCTCTTTATAAAATCTAGAAACATTTCAGCTTTACCCGTGGGAGGGCTAAGCTGAAGCATATGCTGACGCACTAATTATAATCGCCGGTCCGTCCGAAGTGATACCACAGGCTCACACAATACTCAGCGTAAAACGGTACTTGTACTACTGTGTATCGTAGAGAGGATATCGGAGGCCCTTATAAAGTGCTGAATAAAAAAAAAACAAAAATTAAAAAGATTTTTGTTATTTTATATGGTTTTTATGGTATAGCGGACAACGGAGCAGGTGTGGTCTCCTATATGGTAAGAAAATACCGCCGCCCATGGCCAACCGCGCTACAGTCTGCGCATTATGTTGTTTATTTTAGGCCGCTTGAGCGGCATATTTAGGAGCCTCCGATATCCTCATTCACTCAGCAAAACACATTAGAGTAAGGTACCGTTTTAAGTACAACTACTGCTTAACGCTAAGTAGATCGTGAATCCGTTGTATCACTTTTGACGAGCCGACTCAATTAGTGCGCATGTGATTCAGCATGGTTCTCCCACGGGTGACCTATATTATAAATAATTTGTCCAAATTAATACGTACTTGGATCGGGCATATCACACTGAAGATTCCATTGAATTGTGCTCGCTCTTTTCTTGCAAATGTAAGGATAAGCTTTGTCACATCTATCGTCGTTTAGAGTCCCGTCTCTGCGCATAATCACGCAACTCTCAACACCACCAGCGTTATTGGGTTCCCCAGGACCCCATTTGTTGTAAACGCTGTTTATCGACAGACCTACGTAAAAAGTAATATAAATTTACTAAGCTGTAGATTGACGAAATTACCTATAAATTACCTTAATTATTTTGTAATAATAGCTTCATAAATTATTTATCCTAAAATAAATAAATATATATTTTGGTATTTATTATAAAAGAATAATAAGTTATCTTTGATATAAATTTATGCGAATTTCTGTTTTCTTACAAAATAACCTTAAACATAAAAATGACTAGATTCGCTAGTTAACTATCATGTGTGACATTAAAACGGTCACATTTCCATCTATATGAATTAATAATACCAAGGTTTTGTACATTGCTCTTAATGTAGCGAGCTTTTACAGATACGGCATTTTAATGTTTTTTAAATAAAAGAATACTTATTAAGACGAAATAATATCTACTAGGATGCGGTGTATGCTTAAAAAATATACCTATGATTTATATAGCCTTTTTTCACCGGAGTTGTGTCCAACAGTTATAAAAAAAATTAAATCCATGAATTGGTTTCGGAGGCTTTTCAATTCAAACAAAATCTCTCCTCTTTATAATTTTAGTAAATATATTCAAAATATTCTTACTCTACATATTGAAGTACTAAAGATTTTGATACATATTACTATTGATAGATTTTGTATATATTAATTTATAACTTCTTTTTAGGTGAGTCAGTTTATTAGCTTAGCATTATGTAATAAAAATATACCTTTTTCTCTGAGTTATTGTCATTTGTTACATAAGATATTTTAAGTTCATTATGGTTTGACCTTTCGAACAGGTTTATAGTTTGCTACAAAATATTTATGATTGATGACGTCTAAAAATTTATTCAAATCTGTACGTAAAAAAAAGCTAAAGTTGCGATTACAATAGCTTTATAAATCGTACCTTCTTTTGAATGCGATTTGACAGCCGAACTCCCTTCACTTAGCATAAAAATGTATTTATAATTACATATAAAGTTGCATTTTTTAACTGACTTACCTTGATGTTATGTTAAAATGTCCGTATGATGATCCAAGTAGGTAATATATTACAAGGTCCATACAATAACAGATTTTTCTAATAAAATTTATCCCAATTCAAACGTAAAATACAAACAATAAAGACTAAGATTTTTTTGTTGTATGGGGGAAACGGAGCAGATAGGGTTAACAGGACAATCGCGCCACAATCCACGCTACGGTTGTGTTGCCGGGTTTTGACGTCGGTTGAGTATATAATTTCACGGGCCTCCGGTAGCGCACTCATTCAGTGAAACAGTACAAGTACTGTATCACGCTGGTTGTCAATGAGCTTCAGTAAGACTTCAGTAAGGCTTCAGAAGAGTTAATATATGCGTCAGCATAGCTCTCTCACAGGTAAGACAGTGTTAAGGCACTCGCCCGGCCACTATCAGACATTACCAAACATGTACCCTTGACGTCGCGCCAGCTAACAAGACTCGACCATGGCTCTTAAGAAAAATATTGTATGGATATAAAAGACCTTAACCGTGGGAGAGCCATGCTGAGGGATACGCTGACGCACTAATTAGGTCGGCTCGTCTGAAGTGATACCACGGGCTCACAGAATACTCAGCGTGGAACGGTACTTGTACTGTGTTTCGCAGAGAGAGTTAGGGTATCGGAGGCCCTTAAAAATGGCCTTAAGCGGCGGTAAAATCCGACAACACAACCAATACGTGGGCTTTGGCGCGGTTGTCCATGGGCGGCGGTGTTCTCTTACCAAAAAGGAGAACCGCCTGCTCCGCTATAGAATAAAAAAAGCTTACCATTGACAGTATAAAAGACTTCTGGCACTATGTTTGCTGAGACTCCGATATACACCCAATAGAAAGGCTGTGTGGCGTTCCAATAAGCAATGACAGCTTGAGCTTCTTCTTCGTCGTCTGGGTAAAACAACTCCGCGCCCTCTATCTCGCAATTCTCTTTAGCCTGCTCCCAAGATTTGTGCACCGTTTGTATTTTATAAAAGCTATCCGTGTCTGGTAAATATTTGGCGTAATCACTGCGGAAGAATTTATCAGGCTGTTGTCCAACTTAAAAAAACATTATTTCTTGTTTCTTATCAATTCATTATGATAAAATATCAAATATTACTACAAACCATTCCTTATTACAGTTTAACCAGATTTAAATAATTAAGTTTAAATGACATATATGTCGTCGTACTATACGGTCAAAGCACGAACATAAGGAAACTAAGCAAAGATGCCCCGATACAGGTTTTATTATAAGTTAAAAATAAGATACAGTAAAGAAAAATGATACCGAGGCATAAAATACGACTAATTACGGACATTTTTATAATACTTACGTGCAATTATAAAATTTGCACTAATGCAGAATAGGTAAAACTTAAATGAAAACATTTTCGTTTTATCAGTAACGTGTACACGACTCACCACATCTCACAAGAATGATATACGCCTATACGGATGTGGTTGATAGTTGTTGATACAAATAAACATGTAATGCTTCTGTAGACTGCTTTGAGCGCAACAGATTATATATCTAATTCTGTGTCAATAGGAAAATTGTATTTGTTTAGAAGACCTTTTTGAAGGATTTTTTACAAACTGGTGATCGTTGACTTTTAAAGATTGAGATAAATATTGATATTACGTAAATTTCTAAAGTTCGACAAGATTTAGGTAAAAACTATAAACCATTGGTAAGGTCCTCTTTTAACTCACTTTTCTTACAGATTTCTTTTACTAAGCGCCTAATAATAGCATCAAAGAATATAGGAGGATAAGAATACTTTAGTATAATAAGAATACTCTTATAAGCGGCTTTTAAGTACACAGATGACTGTAAAAAAAACCCATTTCGGTTGTCTTTTTTCAAAATACAACTGCTTAACTCTCGAACATGCATGGTCATTGACCGTACTCTAAAGCAATCTCACAAGCCGTTTATCTCATGGGTTTTATTATTGATATTAGCTAAATTATGCTAACTTTAGGAGCTCGATATAAGTGACGGAAGATGCGGGTTGAAAATAAATGAAAGACATAGATATTTTATATTGAGGTGTAAGTTTATTCGCATAACAATGTTTCATACAAATTTCCTCGTTTTGTACACACCTTTTCATCATTTGTTTTGTAGATAGTATCTTTTATAAAAGTCGTCTCTCTAAAATTTTAACACATTCGTCATGTCTGTTCCCTATTACTAATTCTCTTCACCACTGAAGTTAAATTATAAAATACGGGATTTCACTAAGGCATAGTATTTAGGATGAAAGAAATGTTACTGCAGGAAATAGAAATACGAAACAATATAGAAAATGTGTTGCCAAGAACACGGAATGGGTTCTTATCAATATCAGCCTTCCAGTAACATTCGACGTGGCACTCGTCACCGGGGCCGGGCGCCGCCGTCAGAGGGCGCCGTTGAGCGTGAGAAATATCGAAGACAAAATATGGCGGAAGCAACGCGAAGCCAGCGCACCGGCCGCTACCTTCGCGTGGCAACAACATGCGAAGCTCAATTGTTTATTCTCCTAATGGACATTGCACAAATCGCACTGGTGTCAGTGGACTGACCACGGAGGCTGCCAGTTAAAATTATCAATAATTCGTTACTAAAATAACAACTAAATCACTTTAAATCAATTCAAAATGTACATTATTCATCTTATCCAAGTAAACAAATCGAATCTGCTACAAAAAATTAGCAAATTGAAATACATAGATCACCTAGTCCGACAATGTATGAATCGCTTAAGTATAAGAAAACACAATAAGATTGGTTCGACCGCGACTTGGCCGGTCGATCGGCTGTGATACAAGTTATTATGCTTTCAGTGTACATTCAACCACTCGAACAGCGAATGTTATTGCGTTGACATCATTAAAACTAAAACTTGACTGTACAGTTAATATTTTATTGTAAATATTTGTACATATTGCACTCTGAAGTAACAAAACATTAAGATAATCTGTCGAAACGAAGAACATATACGCAGAACAAAAATATTATATATACGCAATTGCAATGTAAGTTTGAATCACAATGTTCGTAGCTCGAATATTTAAATCTACGCTCCTATGGCTTACAAAGCTTACAAAGATAAATACAGAGGTCATTTACAAAAAAATATATTCTACCCAAATAATATAAAAATAACAACAGCCATCTGTACTTTATTAGATGAATAAAATTAAACATATGTCAAACATATGACAATAAAATCTAGAGGTACCTATGTACAGTAACCGGACGCGGCGCCAGTACCAGTGGACGCGCCTCTACGTTCGTTCCCCATACAAAAATGAAGTGTTCAGCCGAAGGTATTCCGCCACCGAGCTCAGTGCTCTGGTCGAGTAGCCCTAACCACTCCCGTCCCACGCCCCATCGGCGCTCATGTCGGCACATGCTCATCCACGACCCTAAGCGATATAAACTTATCATCACACTAATGTTCCATTATCAGCTAAGACACAAATTATGTTATGGTATTTCATTACTATCTCCAAAGAGATTATTACACTTAATAAATCTATTACAATTTCGAAATTGAATAATATGTATCAAACACGACCGGCTGCGAACCGACGGAGTCCGTCAACTATGAAGCTATTGTTATGAACCTCTACGCGTCAAATGATGTATAATTACTTATCGAATGGCAGTTATATTTGTCACAAACTCAGATGCGCAGTGAGGTCGCAGCCGCGAGGCGGACCCCGCACCCGAGGCTTAAGGCATCGTGTAGTGGCGCAGTCGTGCTCGTGGGGTTCACTCGCAGCTCACAGCGCCCAGTCACAGCTCGCACCGTGGGTTACGTATAATGGCAGTGTGTTGTAACGCCCCATCAGAGACACCTAAGACACTCCGTGACGTTTGTGCTTTACATCTATTATAGGTTCGCCTACCGCTACAGTTAAATTAAAAGTACAAGTCGAAAAGATGCCGTCGAAGCGGACTTGCGCGGTCCGCGGTGCAAGCACGATCGTTTCGCTGAACTTATACGTATTTTAAGAAATGCATGTCCAAAACGTCAGGCATACCTATGTAAATTTACAGCACTAAGTTGCATGTAAAGAAGACACATTCAACATTCAGTACGCACCAAACACAGACTTAAATTACTTTAACATTACGGATGGTGTAGGCGAGATGATACAATGAGGCATGAGGCCCTCGCAGGGGCAAGTGAAACGCACGATTCCAACGGAGACTCGACACTGAAACGATGGTGAACAAAGCCCAGCAGTGGTGATGCTTACTTTATCATTTAACAACGCTTATGGGTAATTGAGATCGACTAATTTAGGTTCTATATACTATGATATCCATTCTCAACAACGTAGGTACTCGAGTACAGGTAACGCGAAATAAGGCATTCTGTATGTGATTCAAAATGGCAGTTTCATTATTGTATACGCCGATTGCGATATTTCCTTTTGTTTCATATTATCCGTTACGTGGCTCAGGTAAGATTGCGTGCACCGTTATCGTTTACGAGTAACGCTATACCAAATATTGTTCCCGTAGAATAAGCTCGGGCAAATCGTTAAAAACAATAACTCTAATAAGCTGCCGTCAATAAATAATCTAGCAAGTAGTTTAAAATAGCTTAAAACATTAGTAACTGGGATATAGTATGTACAAAATTAATAAATTTAGGGACACATACAGCTAATCTCTTCTAATACAGCTGCCGAAATGCACGCAACATTACCTAAAGATATTTTGATTACGGATAAACGCCAATTAATGTCGATGCAGTTGGAGTTTATAGGCGGTAAGAGGTTTCGTTCACAAACTGTATGTTCCATACGAAAAAACAATATTTTTAGAAAAATAGTATCACGCAAGTACTACGTACTGAGTTCTATTATTCTTTCGTACGCATTAAGGCGAAATGGTTTGAGTAAATGCTAAACTGACTCGATTACATTTGGAGTTAAGACAAAAGATCTACGTTTACACTCGGGTTGTATAAACTGTGATGCACGAAATGTCCTACACATAATAAAAATATCGTAACCTTTGCGATTGGTAAGAGAACGCGAGTGTTGGCAGCTAATTTATCAAATTGTGAAAAATCCGCTTATTAAATATACAACAAAAATCAAATCTATGAAATTACGAAATAAAATTTAGTTATGACATTGATACTAATGACAGTAGTCTAAATTGAACTGATGTACAACGCCCGAGTTCTACAACCAGTAAATACAATACAGTAAAATATAATTATAGATTTTTAAAAGTATCTTGTGACTCGTTTTATAGAACCCGGGGTTGGTGGTAGTTCATGTAAGATGATCTTCAGTCATCAATTAAACAGGCTGTTAAGTGTCTGTGGTCCTACCGAAGTGATGTGAAGATACATAATAGCTAAAAGTAACATTGCCTCAGTGCAGTGTGATTGTAAAAGCGTATAACCCAGAAACCTTACTAACTAATTTATACAGGCGAAAGACCTTGCTCGAACCTAGCACTTCGGTCAAACAACGACTTATTCGTTTTTTTGCCTTCCTATTAGATGTGTGGAATATCTACAGATATCTTTCTTGATAATTGTTCAGCGATATGAAGTTAGGAATTCGAGCAAGGTCTATTGGATGCTGAGAAAGCTGCAGAATCTAAATGTAAAAAAAACACGCTTCAGCCTGCATAACCATCTCAACTATAAATGTAATCACAGCAATAAATAATAATTCTCGTTTGGGGCACAAGATAATGGAACATGAATCGGAACTAAAATCGACGAGACACGATAACGCGTGACATAAACTATATATAAACAAACACAGTCAGTGAATCATTAACAATTCCCGCCGGTCGGGCGCCATTTTGCCGGCGCAGAAGCCTTCGACTGGGAGAGCTTCGCTGCGAAGCGAGGCCCGAACGGCGCTGGCTACGCGGAACGTCACGGCGAACGACGACGAAATGTATATGGAAAGGGTCAATCAATGTACCGTTAATTTTGGAAAATAAACACAACATCAACTTTTTACTTCCAATAGAAACATCTCTTTATATATTACTTTTATCTATAACTCTCATAGTACGTACGTATGATTTATGAGGTGTCAAGTTTTATCACACAGTCGTATCCGAGTGACCAACTCAGTATCCAGTCGTAACGAAATAAAGGCGGTCGGCCGTCCCGCGCCGCTAACACTAAATATATACTCCAAACGTCCAACAGCACATATATTCACTATCTCGCACAGTTGCGTCGGCCACCGAATGCGCGGTTCATAGCGTCCGACAGTGTCCGTGCACTTCACTTAAACTAGCCAGTCTATGAGCGTTCTCTCCTGTCGCCGCCGCCACCGCCGCCACCTCCGCCGCACTTCAGGCCTGCCCCAGGCTAGCACTGCACCAGCATCTGGACGAAGGCGCGGTAGCGGTGGGCGCGCGGCCCTGCTCGCCTTGCCTGCGGACGAGTGGCCTGGCCGGGCTAGAGGGTGGTGCCGAACTCGCCCGGCGGCTGGGGGTGCGCGGTCGTCACGTCCGTCACGTCCCATATCTCCTCGAGGAACGGTGGCAACTTCCGATTCTTAAGTTTCAGGGATATGCACATGTTCGAGTTTTGCATGCCGAGAGTGCGCACCTCCGAGAGGATGGAGAGGATCTTGCCGAAGTGGACGGCACAGCGCGGCGAGGCGCTCAGCTGGTTCACAATGTACATCCGGAGCGTGGTCAGGTAGTACCGTTGAATTTCCTCCACTAGGTTGGGCTGTTCTAGGCCCGGCCGGTCTGGAATCATTAAAGATTCGTTTTACTACCATATTTCTAGGCCCGTGGGCATTGTTTGTGCAGTCAGAGCGGCAATGTAATGCATTAATATGAAATCACAGAATACTCAGCGTGATACGGTACCTGTACTGTGTTTCGCAGAGTAAGTGAGGATATCGGAGGCGTTTAAAATTGCCGCTTAAGTAGCGTAAAAAGCCGACAACACAACCAATGTGCAGAGTTTGGCGCGGTTGTTCATGGGCGGCGATGTTCTCTTACCATATAGGAGACCACCTACTCTGTTGTCCGCTATGGAATAAAAAAAAAGAAATAGAACCTACGTATCATAAACATAAAAAAATCAATAACCGACTTTCGTGATCGAATCCAACGGAAAGCGACGGTTGTTATGAAAACTAGTTTAATGGTTTAAGTGTAAAGAAATGACACACATACACACTTTCGCATGTATATGCAAGTATAACGGATAAGTGTGCATAGGCTCTTGAAACACCACATCCTCTGCAGGCCTGGTACTCATGGTACATTGTCATGCGTGGCCCTTGGCTGGATAAATGTGACGATCGCTGCTCTAGGCTTACGTCTATAGAATACTGCGTCATTCTTTATACATACTAATAAAGAAACTAAAGTCATTTTGTACCTGAAAATATGATGACTGCAGTAAGCAGAGAGTAGTGGACGTTGTCAAGCGACAAGGCGTACATACAGCGGCAAAAGTGCAGCAGATCTTCTATTACATAGCTCATGCCGGCCTTGCGATAATTTTCGCGGGTATACGCCTCGTTGTTTGCGAATAGGATACTATCGGACCGTGCGTCGTACCTTCGCGATACGCGCAACATCATCACTTCACTTGAGCAGGCCTACAAAGATAATATTAATATTAGGGGCGCTTTTCATTGCATTTCAGAAACAACTTTTTATTATTTTTGGCTTTTGTATTGTTACTATTTAGTAACCAATTTTTCCACAATCGAGTAAAAATATATATGGTAACCAAAGACAAACATATAGAGAGAACATAAATATAATTTATAAATAAAAAAGAAAACAATGAAGGCATTACAAGTCAAAGGAAATGAGTTTATTAAAAGAAAAATAAAATTATGAGGATGACATAGAGCAGACAGTGAATTTAAGAAGACTTTTGGGTTGGGAGAAACTTTGCTTTTAATACTGTAATATTTTGAAGCTTTAATATAAATGAAAAATTACATCGTTAAAACAAAGAGTTTTTATAATGGAACCTCAATTACCTTTAATAATGTAATTTGATCTGGTTGTGAGATTTTTCCGAAGCCGGGAAGACCCTTGGCAAACTCGACTATGAGTTGAACAGTGAGGATCGTCATCTCTGTGATTTGACGGAAGGCCAGGTCTGACTCGCCATCATTGTCCTCGCCGTGCTGCCATGTCTGGAAAATCCCATTTTCAATTTAATATGGATTTTTATTAAATAGAATAGAAATCTGTACGAGTAGTCAATTAAAATTGAATATAATTCAATTGATAAAAAAAATATTTCTTGCACATCATTTTCATTGTGTAGAATATAATTATATAAATATTACTGTAGAAACATGTCTTTTTTTTTCACCGCCGCATGGAATGGCGCCACAATTCGGGTATTGCTTTTTGTTGTCGGCTTTTTCGGCCGCTTTCACGGTAAATCAAGGGCCTCCAATATCACAACTCACACAGGGAAACAGGGTACAAGTATTGTTTCACGCTGCGAACCGTGATAGAGTCATGCAGAAGCATATGCTGATGCAGTAATTGGGCCGGCTTCTCCGAAGTGATACCAAGGGCTCACAGAATACTCAGCGTGAAATGGTGCTTCTACTGTGTTTCGCTGAGTGAATGAAGATATCGGAGGCCCTTAAGAATGCCGCTTAAATGGCGTAAACAGCCGGCAACACAATGTTGTCAATGCGCGGACTGTGGCGCGGTTGTTCATGGGCGGCGGTGTTCTCCGACTATATAGGAGAATATCACTTGCTCCGCTGTACCATACCATAACAAAATCACTTCGGACGAAGAGAGCTTCGGAGCCCACATGTCAGGTATTTTGTATGAGACAACAGAAATTTTAAGCCATCAGAACGTTACTATTTGTTAAATTTGCTGCATAATTACCTGCGTCACCCTTTTTAGATCTTCCTCCGAGGGTTGCTCGTACCCGTCTTGATACCACACCAACCTGGCGATTAAGAATTGCTGGTTGGGGGTGAGCGGTGGTATATTCTTCAGCCTGTTCTGTTCCAGCAGCTTTTCGGATAGAAACCGCGGTACCACTTCGTGCTGCAAAATTTCCAGCTTCACATAAGAAACGACTCGTGTTAATATCTTGGCTTTCAAAAATATACTGCTATTGGAGACTGAGGTATCGAATCTCAAAAAACATGATAATTTAATTTGGCCCAGAGAGGGGAGAAACTTATAGGAAATATAGTGGAAATTCGACAACTCGAACCTCGTTTAGTTAAAATCCTCATTAAACTGAAACTCTAAGTAAGAGGTATTTCCAATTAACTACCCTTTGTAACTCGAACAAAATGTTATTTCCTAAGAATATTTAATCTCTGTACCTCGATTTTCAAAAATGAGACTGGAAGGTATTGTTAGTAAAATATTGTTGCGTCTTACTTGGAATTCCCCGAAATCATAGCAATAAATCTAGATCTAACTGTTGTTTAACTACACAAGTCGAAAAATATTCTTATAAACCGCACTTTAACCATAAAACTCATTAACTCGATTTTTTATGCATTTCCCGTGACATTCGAGTTATCGAGATCCCACTGTACATAATAAATTTAACAAATTGTAGTTAACATTAATTCACACAGGTAACTGCATTTTTTATATATATTAACGATGGCAATCGAGCAGGAGGCAAACCTAGGGCAAGCGGTCCTCCATCCATGGAGACCCCCAGCCCTTGCAAGGCTGCGGGTGCGTTTGCGGCCTTTAAAGAAAGTGTACGCTCTTTTTTTGAAGTTCCCTAAGTTGTATTGGTTTTGAAATACCCCGTTGTACGTGGGTGGTACAATGGCATATATTTATTTTTGCGTTAACAGACAGACAGAGTTTGTATTGGAAAGTTATAGCTCAATATGGAGTCGTTTCGTTAGACAATATTTAGAATACTTACAATCCTTGCCGCATCGGGCGGAGGAGGGTCGCATTGCATTATGGGCGGCATATGATCATCCACTGTGGTCGTACTAACTGGCAATTTATCCTTTTCTCTCTGAGCTTTCTTCTCCTTTCTTTTTAGGGCGCATTGGGGCTCTGGAACCACGCACTCAGGCCTCATACCCACCGCTAGGCACTTCTTCAGTCGGCATTCTTGGCATTTCCTTCGCATATACATATCCATTTCGCAGGCGTGGCCAAATTTGCAGATATACACAGCATTTTTGGTGACACTCCGTCGAAAGAAACCTAGAAATAGAGTTCATCGTTGTAAAAAATGCAATGATCTCCCAAATAAACGACGGTCAAGAGGTTTTGTTGTTTTTGCAACCATAAATTTTCGTCAGCGAGTAATTGACAAAGCGTTTAGGATATTGCAACAAAGTTAGGCAACGTTCATTCATTTTAAAAAGAAACAGTTAATTTAACAAAATCATTTAGGCCTGATGTGATAATGTTTTATCTATATCATTGTATAAAATTGCATATTTTTATCAGTAAAGGTTGTCTGAAAGGCATTGGGCAATAACAGATGAATTGAATGTAGTAAACAACAAAACGATCATCATTCATCAAAAAGACACTTTTTACATGTGCAATTAAAAATTCAGAAAAATGAAATCTACTAATTTTGTATCTGAAAATAAAATTACTTTAACCGAAACGAGTTCCCGTTTTTTAAATGAAACAAATTGAGCACAGTATAACAAATGATTCAGCAACTGCAGACCGGCTACAGACATCTATTGTGACGTGTCGTCTGGGCTGAAGTGCGTGCATATCATCAACCAAATTGCCAGCACAATGCTCCAATCCAACAATACGCGAGTATTTGGTCATGTGCAAGGTTAGTGGGTGATGTGAAGACAACAATGCCGGCAACGGAAGGTTTATGTTACCTTTACAGCCTTCACACGTGAGTGCATTGTAATGGTATCCCGAGGCTCGGTCGCCGCAGACGAGACACAGCTCCTCTTGTTGGCGCGGGGCAGGTCCTTTCTTTTGTCTTCGCGCCTCGCCATCTGTGCTACAGCCGTTTATGCTCGATGCTGGCGATAGCTCCTCCCGTCCTGAAATGAAAAAAAAAGGAATTCAATGCGCGTGTCGCTTTCAATGGCATGGCATTTTAATTGGATATGTATCGTATAGTTTTATATTACATTTCTTCGTATCACTTTAAAAGTAACTGCGTTGTTGTTTTTAAATTACCAAGTCTGTAATACAGTGTAAACTCCATGTAACGTCCCTCGACTTAACGACAAACTCCCTAAAGCGTCGAAATCAATTGGCTTTAGTTGGTTTAGCTTGTCTTCCATCCAACTTTTCTTC
>DWCF01002455.1:0-23915 GCA_018230265.1 Delias oraia | reverse complement strand
CTGCTCTTTTACCTCCCAATTTTCATAAAAAGGCAAAATTTTTCAACCCTTAGCCCTATTCTCTACCACGATACTGTTTACAAATTTTCACTAGACTATTAATTACGAATAGACGGAAATCCCCTAACAATACTGCTAAAAAGTAGATGATCCGTTACATCAGTTGTTTTTCGTAATCCTTAATAATAGAAACTAAGAAACATTTATGAGTTCGAATAATAACGGACATGATTAAATAACTCCCAACTCGTAACAATTATGATCATGGTAGTCTTTCCGAGAGGATTGTCACCCTAGCCAGCGTGTAAATGCGTTCGCCGGCGACGCGTTGGCGGCAAGTTATTCTTGCGATCAGTCTCAATCGTTCGTTACTAGTACACGCTTGTTCACAGGAATAATCCTATAATGGGTCGGTGTGTCGCGTTTACCCTCGTCGCACTCCTCGCGTTCGTTGATATTGGTATGTTTTTGTCCTATATTTCTTAACTAGACGAAGGCGGAAATTTCGTCGCCTTTAGGTCATAGTTTGTGGGATTTATAAACAAAGAGATCAATTATAAACGGTGTGATATAAATAGGAGTAGGTATTTAAATAAACGAAAAGAAGTACCTGCATGTTTTACTTCTAAGTATCTATGTATGTTGT
This sequence comes from Delias oraia, assembly GCA_018230265.1. NCBI lineage: Eukaryota > Metazoa > Arthropoda > Insecta > Lepidoptera > Pieridae > Delias > Delias oraia. Next base: position 23,269 of record DWCF01002455.1, on the reverse strand, counting down.
ACTTCTTTTCATATAATATATTAATATATCTGCTTCAAATATTAGAACTTGAAAAAGAATTAATATCAAAATATATATGTAAATATAAAGCCAACAAACAAAACAGAAATCAGTTTTGTTTCTACGCATTATCCTTGAAAATGTTACACATTCCAGCTTCCTTCAAAGTCATTTAAAGTACCTATATAGAGCTTTCTGGAAACTGAAGATTCTGGAAATAGGACAAAATAATACCAGCACATTTTATTGAAGAGAAATTATTACTATATCAAATGTAATTTCTATGTAAGTGTAGTTATATGCATATATATAAGTAAGATAAAGGTTGCATTGCCTATATTTAGTTCTTTAATATATAATAATCTGTATAGTACATAAAAATATTTTTAACTTGCTTAAATTATATAAACTTAAATAAATAACTCAGGTACAAAATAGGATATTGATGGTATAAGTTATCATCTCACCACGGTGTACAATAAAAAAATTTAAAATATTTAACAACTGCTGAATTTCAGGAGCCCTGAAAACATTTCCCTACAATGTAACCTATTTGCGTTGTAAAATTTTACAGAAACTATCGTAAAACTAAATTCCAGCAAACAATATGGCTGAATAATAAAAAGATTGAAACAGCCATGGCTGCCAAATTAGGATTCTGAATGGGGACAAAAGCTTTCTACAAAAGAAAACATAATGCCAAGGAAATATTTAATACTAACTGCTTTAAGTAATGAGATGAACATTCCATATTTCTTTACAAGACCGTCTAGGCCACTAATTTAAGTTGAGATATTATACCCATTGTACGCATAAAATATCTGCTTGATTTAGTAACAGAGAGAAATGAACATTTATTTTTATTTTGTACAAAAATCCTTTTTCATCGTTGAAGGATAAACATCCTTATATTAATATTAATTAATTTAGGTTATATACACCAGTATTTATCATTGGAAACGTATTAGTTCAAGTTAATTAAAATATTCAATTCTTTAGGTATTCATAAGGAATTGAATTTTGAAAATTATAATACCAAGGCATGAATAAACATCCACTACGAATAGGTAGATGATGCGAAGGCTTTGCTGCGAACAGGTGATGTTGACATCAAAGTACGTTTAATGCTGGACGTAGCTATGACATCATTCTACAGCCTTGAATAGGTTTGCAAGTTCATACAACTAAGTTACATGTTGTGTATTTTAAATTACAATTAGAAGGATATAAAGTCAACTAAAGTTTATGTTGTTATAAATATGAATAAATACATATATAGGTTTTATTTTAATTTTAGTTCTGTGACAGACTAAAGCAGTCCTAGATTCATTTAATATTATGAGAAAAAAAGAACAATGATATCCCAAGTAGATAAACAAGTCTGCCAAGATAATGAATTATGTTTTTGTCTCAGCTAAAAAAGGGAACTGGAATGGCGTAGAATATTCCATGAAGTTACACCATCATTTTTCCTCTTAACAATAGTATATCAATTGTCTCACCAAGGTTAACTAGATCGTTAAAGATAAAGTCACGAACTCATTCATTAGTCACTACTGTTTATGTAGAGGAAATGTAAATCGAGGAAAAGTATACCCCTGACTGTCAAGTCAAGTACAAAAACAAATGAAATTGCAAACCTAATAAAATAAAACCTCCGTGGACTCAGCTGCCGGCAGGGGTGTTTCCAAACAAAGACTTGGGGTCCTTCAAGAAAAGAGCGCACATATTTCTTAAAGGTCGGCAACGCACTCGCGGCACAAACTCACACAAACCACAAGGTTTATTGGTTAAGCTTCAAGACCATACAAGATTAAGATTATATAAGATCAAGAATATCCTAATATGTAAAGTAGTTTCGAGGACTTTTGTTTAGCAGCTAAATTCACCTCACTTTTGCAGAGCAAGCTTTGTTTTGATTCTTACGCATTCTAATATATTTGGATGACAGCCAGAAAAGTATAGCAAAAACAGTAAATTCCTACCACGTAAGTTAGGCTTAATGTGGCCTTGTAAGATTAAGTGTGGCCATTATGCGAAAAAATACAATAAAAAAAGTTTTTACGATTACATTCTGCAGACGGGCAATTTATTACGGATTCTTTTATAAGAAAGCATGAAAGTAATATTCAGAAAGTACTACGATTCCGAAAGCAGTGCCTTCACATAATGTGTAGTTACTGTATAAATCTTCGTCTAGATTTTTTTATTGTATGGCTAGCTACGGAACAGGCGGTCTCCTCATCCTCACTCACTCACCGAAATACAGAACAAGTACCGTTTTCTGGTGTTCTATTAGTGCGTAAGCTTCGGTGTTACTCTCTTACGGATAAAAATTAAAAACAATATTTTGAAAACTCCCTCTGAAAACCAAATCCTCTATTTTCAGTTTTTTAAAAATGAATTCAGTTATTTTGAGAATTTTACTGTTTTATTAATTCTGTCTGTTAACTTATTATTTAAGTTAATCAGTTTCAACAGAAAAATAATAGTTATTCATTCAACGGCCATGCCATGCTTGCAATCCGAATGAATTCTGTCGAAGGTGACATATTCAATCATGGCCTAAATATACGAATGGACTGAGATGACATCATACTCGTTTCTATAATGTGCAGCGAGATTGCGTAGCCAAAACGGTTAAATATTGCTTTAATGTGTGAATGGTATATTTGCTTACCTTCTAAAACCTATCTATCCAACCATTTATCACATTATTGACGAAAATTAAAATTATTTAATTTTTAAGTGATTTAAAAGTATTATGTACACATAAATTATATGTGGCACGTTAAAGTCATATTTCAAGTATTCCATGTGATTTTGGAGTTAATAAACGTGTAATTGTTAACTTATAGGTTTTAGATTCCTGAAAGAACTTATTCGAAATATTGGTTTTCCTTCATCATATTTTGTAAATTGGAGATTTTGTGATATAATTTCTTCAGTAAAGAAATATGTATGGAAATGTTATATCCACATATTTTTTTAGACTTGGCAAACGATTAGACGAAGCAATAAACGGCGTCTAACTAATTCAAAAGTGTAATAATAGTATGTACTTTAACCCTTACGTCTAACCTCTAAGGGGCCAAATTATTTTCTTGACATAAATTTAAATGATGAAATCATCAAGACCACACCTAAATTACTAATGAAATACTTCGTAATCCTTATAATAACCTATTTTATAAAATATATTACAAAATAGATACTATTATTAAATTAATGTTATATGTGTTAAACTTATATAATTTTTATATAATGGATTTATTGATGGTTTATTTATGCATTAATTTGGGCTTTGTTATTATAATACATTTTTTAGAGGTATAAATATCTTTTTTAAAAATAATAGAAACAAAAGAAATAAATTATTTATAAAGATTTGTTCAAAGTAAGTTAGTACAATTACGCACGCAAACAAGCAGGAGGCACACCTGGGACAAAAGGTCGACCGCCCATAGACACCCCTAGCCCTTGCAGAGCCGCGGGTGCGTTGCAGGCCTTTAACGAATGAGTACGTTGTTTTATTGAAGGTCCCCAAGTTGGTTTGGTTTGGAAATACGCTTGCTGGCAGCTGATTCCACAGAGAGGAAAAACGCTCAGATGTGGAACAACAAACATCCTATGAAATCTTTCATAAATTGACAATTTCATAGAACATAAATTTATTTTTCCTTATTTATCAACTAAAACTGTGGTGGATATAAATCAATTCATAATAATGAATAGTTGTAATCCTTAGCTCAACCACCTACTTAGTAATATAAGGACAACGAATGGTCTAATTTATGTGTCCAGAGCTGAGTTGTAAATTAATCTAATTTGTGTAGTCGTGTTGGTGACTAATAAGTAACAAGACTTGTATAATAACCGTTTACAAATTGTTACCCAGCTTGCCTCAATTAGCGAAGTACCATGATACATACCGATTTGGTTTTACAACCTTCAACATATATATGTAGAAAAATAAGTTTTATAGATAAAGAGGATGACGTAATGAAAAATCATATTACGTGGCTTGCAACAGGATAACAAAGTAAAAAACAAGATAAACTTGAGGATAACAATTTAAAATTCATTATATATACATATATATTGAATATTATTATATTCATTACACACACACATATGCAGCCGCAGCTCTACATGGGCTAGGGAACCCATGCGAGGAGGACCGCTTATCTTAGTTAAGCGTCCTGTTGGTTTGCCACCGCTAACTTAAAAAAATATTATCATATATAATAGCATGCCCCGGCACTACTTAAAATTGTATCCGAGTTAAGTTTTGATAATGAAGCACCTTGCTTAAGGGTTAAGTACTTACTGAGAGGCATTTGAGAGCCTCGTAGTAGTAGCCTTTAGTGGTTTTATAAGACTACCATACAGCGAGAGGTAGTGGGTTCGAATACCGTTCCGGACAATTACAATTTAATTTATAATTTATTCGGTCTCTGGAAGGGCTTGCCAGTGGCCGGGCAAGTGTCTTAATACTGTCGCTCCCGTGACGCACTAATTGGGACGAATAACACTGATCAAAGTAATGAACGGGTCGGTCGACTCGGAGGTCTAACTTGCTACATATCCCTTTAGCAAAGATTACCTATCGTATGTACAACGAGGCATTCCGGAGTGAATATATCGACATTTTTAATACTAGTGTGTCACTTTTTCTTTTTAATCACTTTTTTGTAGATGATTAGATCTTAATTATTATTTTTTTGCTTCTTTTTATTTAATTATTTTTTCTATTCATTGATTTATCTATCGTTGTATTATATATCATATCATTATTGTATTACGTACCTATAATTACCTATAGCTTTGTATACTTGGGTTAACTTTTAATAGGCCCTTTTCTTTCTATCAACTTGTATACTATTAATCTATTCTAGTTGTAAGTTTAACGTAAATTAAAAAATAATACCCAGCATAAAATGGCTTCAATACTTCTACTGCGTTTCGCTGAGGGAGTGATTATGTCGGAGACCTTTAGAAATACCCCGCTTAAACGGAGTAAAATACTTTTCTTCTGTGACAACATCACCCATCAGCTGTGTTCGTATTTGCTGCTCAGTAAATTTTAAAAATAAATCTTAAAATTTGTGAGTATGTTTGCTATTAAATCAGTGTTTGTGTAAAACTGAATAGTGCTTGGGTGACATTAATAAACTTACAGATAAATATTGAATTTATAAACCTTTTTTTTAGTGATCGTAATAGCCTGTAAAGATTATAGTTATTTAAACATTATGTGTCGTTGTCATCTTTTTTATATATTAAATATAAAATAATTATATATTTATTAAATATTTATATTTATTATATAATTATTTTATATATATAAATTTTATATTTCGTTGAAATCTTTATTATGAGAACGTTTGACGGTGATCAAACAAGAATGTTACATATATTCTAAGTACTCAAAAGTAAGTGGTATGCTAGATGAGACATGTAAAATATTAAAAATGTATTCCAGGGTCCTGCCTGCAGTGCTATCAATGCAACTCACAATCGGATCCAACTTGTAAAGATCCTTTTGGTGGAAAGTCACAAGTTGTTGTAAGTATATAACTATTTTTTAACCAAATATGAAGTATAGATTACACTTTATTTAATAGTCGCTGGATTTATTTTATTTATTTATATAAGATTGATGTATAATCATTTTTGAGCTTTCTATCGTCCGGAACAACGTGTTTAGCCAGCGCGCTTAGGATTTTTGCTACTAATTTAGTAGAACCTGTTAATCGGCATGTAAAAAATAAAAAATAATGCGTTTATCTAGAAAAGAGAGAGTGTTGCATAGTGAAATTATTCAAAAAAAATGAGTACTAGACGCCCTTAACGGACCTAGGTCAACTTAACTAGATGTCGTTATAGTTTCTTATTTGTTATAGTGGACAACCGCGCCACCGTCCGCGCATTATTTGTGTTGCCGGCTTTTTAGACCACTTAAGCGGCATTTTAAGGGCCTTCGATATCCTCACTAACTCAGCAAAACACAGTACAAGTACTGTTTCACGTTGAGTATTCTGTAAGCACGTGTTATCTTCTTCGGACGTGCCGACCCTATTAGTGCGTCATACGTCGCTTAAGCTTACGCTTAATTAAATAAGAACTATAAATCGGCTAGAATAAAGAGAAATTGAATCATACCCATGCCAATTGTGGCACATAGCCACTTATGAAGTTATGAAGGTAACACTATAGTTACATGACTGTTCAATAATACGCCCAGATCTGAAATCAATTTTCTGAAGAAATCTCTTTTAGATTTATAAACCAATTTTATTAATTATTGAACAATTTAGCTCCAAACAGTATTTTTGGTCGTTACAGAGTAGACGGTATCCTAAAAGTTATGTTAAGACATTAATTTATTTTATAGATCTTGCCACTATTTTCTAGGAATTCATTGCGATCCGAAGTTGGACGATTGCCAGAAAGCTTAGAAGCTTAATTATGATTTCATAATGTTTACAAACAGATAGACTATTAATATATGTTGGCGTAGCTCTTAAAATTGCAGGAATTTATTCTTTCTTTTAAGAAAATAATCATTTGGTAAGAATTATTATACAGGAAATGAAACCCACCTGCTACTTTGAATAATTTATTTGAATTCTTTTAGCTTATCCATGAGAAAAATAATTTCTCTAACATCGGATACTTGTTAGAGCTAACGAACTAAGCAAGATTGTATTCACATAATAACTGTTTAATTATAATATATATTGAATATTTAATACAATATGATATAACTATATTATATTAGAAATAATACGGGTAAATGGTAGGAATATTTTTTCCTACCCTACTAATATTATAAACACAAAAGTTTGTAATTATGGATGGATGGATATTTGTTAGTCTTCCACTCAAAAAATATTTAACAAATTGGAGTAAAAGGATGCAATGATATAACTTATTCATCTGAATAACATATAAGCTATGATTTATAATAATATTTTGGCCAATATAAAATTTACACGGCATTGTCTTGTACGTTCTTTTTGCAGCATACGTCTTAACGCAGTGACTCTCAAGCACTGTGCCGTGGCACTTTAGTGTGCCACCAAATTTTGAAAATACATAATAATATTAATATTATTAAATTATATAATTTAAAAAGAAAATATTTCACAAAAAATTAACTATTTTATTATTTGCTTTGCAACGCGTTTTTTCTTATTGCTAAATTATGATGAAGCGGCGTACTTTTTCTTTTTCTTTGTGTGACGGCAAATTTTGATATAGTTAAATGTGTCGCAACAAAAAAAGGTTGAAAATCACTGTTTTAACGTATTAACAGTGGCCATACAATGTACATAGATACATTCACACCACGATTTTACTGCAAAAAGAGCTTATATATTTTAACGCATAGACAATGGACTTCAAACAAATCGAATAAACTTTAACGTATTCGGTTCGCAGTGGCATATGCTATAGCCGTTTTTCTATTCGTCTGTTCGTTTTTAAACGAATATTTACCATGAGAACACCCTTTTACTATGCATTAAAAAAACGATTATAAAAAAGTGCAGGATAATGTCTTGTGAACGAGGCCTAATATGAATGCGGTTTGGTGGCGTACCGGGAAGGGCGACGCGACGTTTACCACATCATCAATAAACTATGAATGTTCATTAATTAGTTAATTCTAATTCCAGGACTGTGCCACACAAGATTCGGCAAACTACAACCGAGCTTACCTGAATCTCATTCTACCTCGCGATCTCATCGAAGGAGTAACTGGAGCGCCAAGATACTGTCACAAGATTGTTTTCCGTAAGTTAAAAATGGGTTTATCTTTTATTAAGAGATATAGGAACCGAATCCGACGACGGACAAGTCTAATTTAATTTATAACTTATTCAGTCTCTGGAAAAGCATGAACGTGGTCGAACGAGTATCAAATTACTGTCTCACTCGTAGGAGAGCCATGCTGAAGCATATGGTACAAACTAAACGGGCCGTCTCGTACGAAGTCAGACTACGGGCTCACAAATACTCAGCGTGAAATGGTAGTTGTACTTGAAATGGTACTTCTACTGTTTTTCGGTTAGTGTGGAGATCGGAGGCCCTTAAAAATGCTGGTTAAAAGTCCGTCCATTTTGTTTTGGTTGTGTTGTCGGCCTAAAAGGCCAAAACACAACCATGCATAGGCTGTGGCGTGATTGTCCATGGGCGGCGTTGTTCTTATACCACATAAGAGAACCACTACTCCATTTAAGTTGCAAATGACCAACCCAAGGTATCTAGGTAGTTGGCAACTTTTAAAATGTATGTATGTATCTTAGAACTTTATGTTCATAAAAAAGCTAGTTTTAATTAAGCAATGTTTAAATATATGAGAATGTATATATAAAAATTTCCGTTCTATGTTTATAAATCTTTCATTCACAAACTTAGCGCTAAACCTAATCACCTTTCAAAAAATGTCCAACGTTTAGTATACTATACAATACTAGACGATATACAATGCAAGAATCTAATGCATTTTACAACACATAAACTACATTAGCTATGGATGAGGTTTTATAAATTTTTCATCACCTATTAAATAAAATGTTTTAATTAATTACAGAAAACGGTGCTACAGTTCGCACTTGCTTAGACGCAAATCCGACCGAGTTGAACCAAACCTGCCGTCTCCTTGAGAATGCTTCCAAATCATCACCAGCTGACCCCAGCAAGCAGATCAAGCACTGCAGTGTCTGTGACAAGGACCGTTGTAATGGCGCTGGTTCCATTGCAGCATCAGCTCCGTTAGCTATCTTAGCGCTTATTGCTACATACTTGTATACTAAGCAATAATCTAAATATAATCAGCAAGCAATTTTATGTGCCTACGCTTATAACTGTTCAAGAAAGCACTTTCTGATTGCAAGTGCCAAACTGTGCTTCAATTCAGATTGCATAGCCTTCAAAACTTGGGACCGTCCACCGTTTTTGCTTGTTGAAAAAATTGTATTCCTAAGATAATTAAGTCAATTTAAGAAATATCCTTAACAATTTCCATAATAAAGTAAAAATTATCGATATATATTCTATCTATTTATCAATTGTTGAATTTGTTTTCGATGTTTTGATTGTATCATTGTTTTCCGTCAAATGTTAACACTTATTATTCCAAATAATTTGTAATATACGTATTGTTATAACATTATATTAATTTATTATAAAAATAGTTTATTGTTAAATGTGTTTTATTTTGCTTTTATCAGACATGAAACCACTTTGATAGAATAAACGAAAAATGTTTAAAATTAAAATGACTACATACTAGTAACTTGTTTTTGTTCGTTTTGTTAGAAATGTGATATATATTAATGATTAAATATGATAGATTATTGAAATTATAAAACTTGAAACATAGTGGCTAACTCTTCGTATAACCACTAGAGGCGTTGTAAGAATAAAGGTGCGTGGTAGAGTTGTAACGATGTCATTATTTTTATTAAGCAGTGGCGTTAAATATAGAGTGTTTTTCAATTTAAAACTTCGAATGTATTTAAACATTTTGTGTTCTAGTTTCACTCTCTTATTCCAACTCATAAAAACTCCTCATCCATCATCAATATACAACATAGAATATGGTATAAACAAAGTTCTCCCCGTAACCAGATCGCATAATTTTTTAACGTTTTTTCTTCGCTCATAATACCCTCTCACGAGTTGTTGGTTGGTACTTACAACGTGTTATTCTGTATCACAGTAATACAGGTATATTTGGAACCTTATCAGAATTTGAGGTGAAGTCATTTTATAGTGTGCAATCTATAAATAATATTGATGAATAAACATAAGAAAAAGTAGTCGATCATTATGAAGGTCAAGTATATAATATCTTCACTGTATTTATACGTAATCACTTGTGGATATTATAAAGAGTGTTGTTAAAGATTTTTTAAATTTATAGGCATGATCATACTTTTATTACTATTAGGATGTATAATTACCAATTTAAAGGAATAAAATAAGTAGTATAATTATAGTGTATTGCATATTTTCTCTAAGTATTTAATATATGCAATGTCACTTTAAATTGGTCTTACAAGATCTGACACTTAAAATTTGATAAATTTTACTAAAAAAGCAAAGACAGTCCTTGGAAATAAAAATGTAAATAAGCCAAAATAGAGATCGAAGAATATTTCTAGGATTACGGAAACAGGTGTTATTATTTAAGGCAGAATTTAGTTTTTATCAATTACCTAATCAAGCTTTAAGGTTGAATTACGAACCATGAATATCGCTTGACTAACCAGCCTCATTTTGATCTTCGAACAGAGACTTTCTAGACCTCAATTTAAGACGATTTATATCTACAGTAAACAATTTAAAATTTATATAGTGATAATTATTGCGTCCAGAATTCAATCATATTTAGAATAAGTAGAAGAATATAAGAACGATAAGTGTAAAAGTGAGAGTTTTTATTTTTTTATTAATTGAAAATGGAAATGTTTTTTTTATTATATATATTTGTGGCAAGTAGTGTAACTGGTAAGTAATTTCCTAAATTACTATAAGCTTAAGGTAAAATAACTTAACATAAGATGGATAGTAAGATTTATTAGTTTTATAATTTATGCACTTATTAAAGAAACATCAGAAAAAGTTAACAAAAATCTATCACAATTTCAAGGCATGATTTTACAATACAGAAGATACGATGGTAACCGATGTTAAATACTTTCATTTATATACTACCATTCTATTTTTTTATAAAGTTAATTATCTAATCTTCAAACAAAAATGTGTTTAAAAAATATTTAGGTACATTTTTCCTTACCCTTATTAATTATTTGAGTTCTCTTTCACCTTGCCCTTTTTTAACGCGAAACAAAAGATGATATCATTAACGACTTTAAACCTTGACCTGTGCCATAAAATAGTCGTAAATTATTTGTAATTACATCAATAAATATCGGGCTGCGTTTATTTTCAGCCGCTACAAATAAAGGTACGATAGAAAAATTTAGTTATTCAATGTTTACTCGCAAAATCTTTTGTGATATTGATTAAAATTAAATTACCTTTATAAGTAAGTTTTTGCGATTACAAAAAAACACATGTACGTATAACATATTATGAATTAATCAGTGAATAATTTTACCTAGTAATATACATTTTTCTGAAAACCCCCGTAAGAAAATTACGTTTATTTGAGACGTTATTCCATAATTGTGTTTATCCGAACGGTTATTTCCCCTGTATTAGGAAATTATACACTTGAAAGGAACTTTTATCTTATCTTAAAGCCGCATATTAATTAGTAAGTTATGTTTTATAGTGCAATACTCGAGATTGATAAAGATGAATAAGAATAATTATCAAGAATCCTTTAAAGTCACTTCTGATATTTACGCGATCGGTTATTGTAACAAAAGTAGCCTGGTATTTTAATAAAATTATTCCTTATTAAATTATAGTTATTGGATAATTAGTACAGCTTTGAGATATTTTTCATGTTACCCTAAAGTTTATTATCTTTTATTTGTTTTAAGCTTACTTCAATGATAAGATTCAAGAGTGTAGAATTGATATAAGTGTGGCTATTTTGCGTCTATCTATACAGTTTTCTTCTTTCCATTGAGACAATCGTTTTTCATTTTTAATAATTATTGACAAGTATAGTTTTCATAAAACAAATATTTATTTTACGGAAATGGTAGGATCAAAAGGAATAGTGTATTTTACTTTCTTTATGATATTTCTTATGGGTATCAGTGGTGATTGTAAGTATGTGCTAGATAGTAAATTATTAATATATTTTTTAAAATTGAAAACTTAAAATTTACATGTTTTATATTGAAAATAACTTTTAAAAGTATCGGCATAATAAGCTTTACAAAATTATAATTTTATAAATGGCTAATAGACATTATGATTTTTTTCAGCGGATTTAAAGTGTTATGTATGTACAGATTGTGAATTTAATTACGAAGGCACAGAAACAGTTTGTGAAGATACTCGATTATCTGAATCTGACAAAACAACAGCTTTGACTCAAGACACATCCGTTACTGAAAATCAAAGCACCGTTACTGATGAGACCACAGAACCAACACGAACAACAGATTCATCAACGACAGATGAGACTGCATGCACTGAAGTACCAGAAATAACAACAACAGTTTCTACAGTAATAAATACAGTATCTACTTCTAATTATGACAGTACAACCCAAGGAGAATTGTCAAGTTCAGAATCAGATATAAAAAATAGTGAAATAGAAAAATCCTCTATCAGTGATCAATCAATCACAGGAGCGGTTTCAACTGAAAGGTATACGAGTACCGATAGTAATTTGAATAATGTTAATTCTGAAACCACCACTGATTTATATACATCTGAAGTACTTGTTACTACTTCATTAACTTTAACGACAGAAGCTTTGGATACATCTAGTTTATTCAGTCAGACCACAGCTTCTTCTCAAACTGAAGACCCAGGTACTACAGTAGCTAGCATCACTACTACCTCTCCAGAAACACCTATCTCTCAAGACTTTAGCTCCACTACAACAGCAAGTGATTTGATTTCTTCAACCATTTCTAACGAAAATATAAATATAATTGGAAAAGGCAAAACTGATTCAACTACAAGTGGCTTTCGTACCACCACAGATAATTTTGTATCAGGAACTGCTGAAACTACTGTCATTCTTTCATCAACGATTGAATCAGTCAGTAGCAGTACCCCAGCGACATCATTACAAACAGAAGAATTATCAACATTTTCAAGTAGTTCGGACTCTTCAACAACCGAAGAACTTGCTAGCACAGAATCGACTACAAATGCAATTTTAGACTCTACTACAAATGCAATTTTAGACTCTACTACAAATGTAATTTTAGAATCTACTACAAATGAAATTTTAGACTCTACTAAAAATGCAAATTTAGAATCTACTACAAATGCAAATTTAGAATCTACTACAAATGCAATTTTAGAATCTATTGAAAGGCAAACCGTAATCAATAACGAACCAAGCGTTTTGGTATGTATATAAATATACCTATAATTAATTCGTATACAATGAACGGATTATTTTAACCAAATACTTATTTTATAGCTGGTGGATAACACTAAAATGTATGGACCACGACAACGATTCATAAGAGCACTACAGACAAAACAAAACGCCGAATCGAAGCCGCGTTGTATCGTTACTGCTTATGAAGGTTGGATACTTGTATATTCACTAATTTTTAAAGCCATCTAAGAATCGTATTATAACATGTCTTTCATAATTATCTTAAACCTATCTAATCTATCACTAAACAAGTTTTTACAGCGTATTGTATAGACGAATGTCATTCAAACGATAATATTAAGGAAACCACTATCCAAAAGCATGAAATCGAATAAAATATTGAGTTTTTCATATATTTACACTCGTTACTCCACTGAGCGAGAGCCATGCTGAAGCCTGAGCCACGGGTTGACAGAATACTCAACGTGAAACGGTACTGTTACTATGTTTCGCTCAGTGAGTGTGGATATCGGAGGCCCTTCAAAAATGCCGCTTAAGTGGAGTATAAAGCAGGCAACACAAACAATGCGCGGACTGTGGTGCAGTTGTCCATGCGTGGCGGTGTTTGCTTACCATATAGGAGACCCACTTGCTCCGATGTCTGCTATACTTTAAATAAAAATATTTCACCCTTATCTTAACCCAAGGGAATGTGTGGATGAATGCACATTTTGTAATTATTTTATACTATATTCACGTATAAAAAGCCTAAGTTACTCCTTATTACATCAGCTATCTACCAGTGAAAGTCCCGTCCAAATCAGTCAAGCCTTATATAGATTAGCCGGAACATACAGACATACACATAAAAATTGTAAAATATAATTTCGTATACGCATATAGTGGAAAAGGATTATTTTAACATTACAAACAGACACTCTCATTTTATTATTTGTCTAGATTTTCTGACTTAGACAGACAAAAAAGTCGGAAAAACATACAACCTAAACATAGATTAGGTACCTACCATATGAATAAGGCAACTCAATTAATCTTTTTTTTTTCAGAAAATAATAAAACAGTCGTTGTGCGTGGGTGTTCATTTGCCAGAGAGGAAGAAGAGAATTGCAGTTCACTACAAAAAGGGTTCAAGAGCGATAAATGTTTCGTTTGTGACACTGACCTATGTAATTCAGCTTCAACTGCAGTCGCTTCAGTATTAATTCTTATAGTTACAATATTTTTGGTTTTAAATCTATAAGAATACCTTAAAAAAGGACACTTTAATAAAAACAACAAATAACTGTGGAATTTTTTAGGTTTTGAAAATATGTTTATTTAATGTTGATGTAATTTATACCCAGAAATATAAGTGTAATGGAGTTAAGGATCCTATTTTTTGAAGTCTGTATAAAGAAAATTTACTAGAATTATTGTACTGTTATACTATGATAATTATTTATTATAATTTAATTTAAATGTTTATTTATATAAAAAAACCTTATTGAAATAAATGTCGTAAGTAAGTTGTAATTGAATTTATTTTTATATGTTCATACTATAAAACTTATGTGAAAATATTGTTCGTATGATGCATCTGAAGATTAGAGATTATAATCTCAAAATAATTATTATTATTGCGGCCGACATAGACTTAGATGTCCTATACATTTCTACTATTAATTAATAGAGCCTGTAGATAATATTAACATTCAGTAATTAACCATCCGAAAGATTTATTTACATCATTTGTATTAATTTATATAACTAACTAGTAGACTCAGCAGACGACGTTCTGCCCGCTACACCTCCCACCGAGTCTGACTTACGTGTTTCTATTAAATATTGTCATGTTTGCACAATACAATTATAAACTGTAATCTATGTTTACTCTGATTATAAGCTATATTATTACAAAGTTTGACTAAAATACGTTCTGTATTTTCGCGTGAAGGAATAAAAAACATGCATTGGAACAAACTTTCCTGTTTATTAAGCACAAATATGTAAAAAGCAGGAATAATTTCACTGTATTGTCGTCACTATAATTTGAATTTGATTTACACTTCGGTCTACGTAACACGTGGTTTGCTATGCTAACACCAAAAATTTTAAAAAGTAGAAAAAAATTGAACTTCACGTTATTTCGTTTACTACAAAATAAATTTAATTTATACTTTAGCCTCAATAACATGTGGTAATCATACTAATGAATTGTAACTTATATGACACGGTTGTCGGTTTTCCGTGGCAGTGCCATCTATTGATTACTTACTCAATCCAGTCGAAAAGTATCGAAATCTGTTAGAATCTTTTGGAGTTAACAGATAATTGTGACTGTCAATTAATTATAGACAAATAATTTGCAATAAAATAAAATTGCGACTATAGTTAAAGATCTAAGCTACCTTGTCTCTCAAGTTGGACCAAACTGCATATTGCGTGCAAATTTGAATGAAATCTGTAAAGCGGTTTCGAAGTCCGTCGCGGACAAACATCGTGACAGGAGATTTAAATATATTAAGATATGACTTGAGGACCTTCAAAAAATATATTTAAATATTACATTTTCGAGCAGAGTCAAAACCACGAACTAGTTGTCATATTGTATAGCCAGTCATGAAAGAGGAGAAAAAATAATCAACATTTCAACAGCGTACCTTCAGGCCACTGAGCGTAACGAATTTTACGATAGTATTGTTCCTAATCTTTATAAAATCAATGTTGAAACTCTATTGAGTTACCAAAATGGATAAAGTCACCATTTTCCTATTGGCTACGTGTGCTTTTGAACATTTAATTTTCGCTGAGACAGTATCTGGTAAGTGTTGATGTTTTATTTGTTATTCATATCACATAAACGCAATTTTATAAACTTATTCTAGCATAGGCCTATGTCCAGCGGTGGATTTAAATAGGCTGATGATGATGATGATGATTCTAGCATATACGATTCGGTAATAAATATTGTAAACCGCATATTCGGGTTCATATGGAGTTTTGTTCGAACCTCTGATCCTTTTCCGATTGCCTTGATTTTGGCGTTGAGTAGAGATGTTGGTTCGCTCAGCATCTTCTATCACATTTATCACAGAGAATGTCCGGAGGTGTTGTTTGTATTGATACCTGCTGCTGAAAATCATCATAGAACATCGAGGCAGTATACAAAATGTCATCATTATCACGTCGAGGTTTGCCCAACTGAGCGTTTTTAAGACATATTGTGCCGAGCACCATCATTCTGTGGAATCAGCTGCCAGCAGGGTTATTTCCAAACCAATATGACAAGTTGTAGGTTAAGAAGATTCCTTTGGGAACCTTCAAGAAACGAGCGTAAATATTCCTTAAAGGCCGGTGCACTGCGGACGGCAAACAAACGGCTGAAGCAAAGCCTAATACATATTTCAATGATGAAAATGTTCTAAAGAACATTCTAAATATGTTTGCTCTTTTATTTAGGCTCAGACAGCTCTAAGGCAATTAGTACGAGCGCCGATGATCAGGATAATGCGAACCGAGGTGGCGTAGCTGTGGCAGATAGTTCAAAATATGGCCAACGGCCGAGTCAAGGACTACCGGTGTTAGTAGAATGTCATGTGTGTACAGATTGTGCAAAGACTACTGAAGAAACACCATCTAAACTGTGCCCCTTGAGTTATGATCCTAACAAGAGAGGAAAATGTGTGACGTACGCCGAAAAATACAAACGTAAGTAAAATAAAAGTACAATTTTAATGGTATTTCGGGCAACAGCGTAGGCTCCTCTATGGTAAAAGATCAGCGCCCCCCACGGACAACCACGTTTCGCCCTTTGGGAGTGTTACCTGCCGGCTTCTGACGCTTCTTAACGGTATATGGTAAAGGGCCTCCAATATCGTCACTCTCTCATTGAAACACAATACAAGTACCTTTTATTTCATGCTGGTATTCTCTGAGTCCGTGGTATCATTTCGGACGTGCCGGCCTAATTAGTGTGTCAGCATATGTTTTAGAATGGCTCTCCTAAAAATGTAAAATCTATCTGTAAACAATTCTATTTATAAATGTTAAACAATAAATAATTATTTTATTATTAATATTAAATAATTATTTATTGTTTAACATAACATATATACATTTTTAAGATTATAATCTTTATGTATGTATATGATAGAATATTATGTTATATTTCACCAAGCTTCAAAGTTTCTTAAAAAATAACCTTTTAAGGTATTTTAAGGTCTATTTAATATTTATTTATACAAGAATCAACGTACTACCTGAATTTTTCAGATATGCAACGATCCTGGTACATCCGAGGCTGTGCAACTGAAAGAGGCTCATGTGAAGATATAAAAAGGGCTCACAATAACCATGGTGATATGGTCAGCCTTCTCTTTTGCAATGAATGTGAGGGAGAAAGATGTAACGGGAATGGTGCCTCCAGTTTTGCGGACTTCACTATAGCTTTCGTAACACTCATTATCACGCCATTTGTATCGAAGCTTACTCTATGCTGAACAACAATGTTATTAGAATATCAGAAACACAAGCTTAATACAATCATATTGTAAAATGAATGAGTCCATATCTACAAATTAACGACCTTCTCTTATTAGGTACTCTTTGGTGACTTGAAATGAAACCATACATAAAAATATATATAATTCTTTATTATAATGCATTTTAACCGATATAATTACGGTGACTTCGCTTTGAATTTGATATAAAAGTTGACTGATTCATTTCATTTAATTCTAGCAACGTTAGTAATTCAATACAATGTCTCAATAAGTAAAACGATTTCCTAAAGTTGTTGTTTCTTTTATAATCAAATGAATAAAGGAAAACAGAGTTGTAATACATATCTTACTGAAAGAATTTTTAATTTATAAACTAGCAAAGACTTTCGTTGTATGTTTGTCATTCATTTCAACAGTCTTGTTATAATATAATCAAAATATTAATATTGGTCTACAATTCAATGAAACGTGTACTATAAACATCCGCCAGTTTCCACGATAATATTCGTTATAATTTTGAAACATCTGTAGTTTAGCTTACACACATGTCTTACGAAAACAAAGTACAGTTTGGTTAGTCTTATCTATAGTCATATAATAAAGAGGTAAAGTTTGTGACGGTAATCTCTGGATCTACTGAACCGATATTCCAAATTTATTCACTAATAGAAAGCTACGCTATTTATGAGTAAAATAAGATATTATTAATCCGTTATAAACATAGTTGGATTTGCAGTATATATAATATTTCTTAGGAACGCCGCCTTAACGTTGAGAGATATATGATTAAGATCTAGATAATTCACTTAACTATAACTTTTCGATCACCTCCATTCATAGACAACCGGGCTGCAATCCGCGCTTGGTGTAATAAACTTAGTGAGCCTCCGTCGTCCTCATTCACTCAGTGATACACAGTACAAGTATTACTTCACGCTGGTATTCTGTGTGCCCGCGGTATCACTCCAGACCGTCTATAATTTGTTTCAGATTAAGGTATTATATACGTGCAAATATTTGATTTTGAGATTGACTTGGATAACTTATTGTATCACATTAACCGATTATGGTTATGGAAAAAAGTAAATATAATCACCTGTCTTATCGGAAACCTAAAAATTTAAATAACAGATAAAAAATATAGGTTCCTTTTGAATTAACTGAAATAAAAGTAATAAATATCTTTATTTGTATTTTAAATAATACAAATGATATAAAGTTATGCAAATAATACGGCATAGAAAATATGCAATAAATATATATGTCTATTTTATGTATTGTAGATAAAAACGGTAGATGGTAAAAAAGTGGAAATCCTCGTGTCACTGACCTAAATTAATAAATGCGCGGCGTTACGTGTTGCCAACGATTATTTAGAAATTTATTACCAAAATTCTAACAAAAATAGGTTATTATTGTTTCACCAAAAAGGTTTTAACGCTATTTAAGATGTAAATACTTAATTAAAATTCTAAGAATAACATTTTTATAATCTTAATATTTCTAACAATTCAGAATCAAACTGCTTTATTACTTTAAATAAAGGGGGCTTGTTTGTATTTCTCTAAAACAGGTCTCTTAAAGTGTTCTGTCTCGTTTTCGCAACAGAAAATGCATATCAGATAGACAGAGAAAGAATGTTTAACATTATTTCAAATACAGACACGTTTATAATGAAGGGGATACGTTCTTACAATAATAATATCTTACCACCAAAATGCGTTAGTTGTCATTTTGCTATTCCCACTTACCACAGAGCAAAATTGTTTTGGCATTTAATAAGGCGAGGCGTGTATACGCAATACGCTCGAGGTCGAGTCTGCAAATGATTGTATTCTGTAATCTGTTGACACTTGACTGTATTCCGCCAGCTATAGTCGAGTACGGACGTACGCGAATCTTTTATTACATTACATTACCATTTGTTTTTGTGTAGATTTAATATTTTCAAAAATGGCTAAAGTTGCGATATTTGTGCCTGTGTTGTTATTCGCCTTATTTTTCAAAGACAGTAAGTAATGTTTTATTTTGGCTATCTTGTTGATTAAGATAATTTATAAACTAGATCTTTTACTGAATTTTGTAATTAGCTATTTAACTACGCAGCTATATAAGCAATCTACTTTTTTGAGTCAATTTTTATTTGTAGTTTTGTTTGTTATGAAAAAAGTAAGAACCGCACCAATTTTAAATATCTTTAATAAAATGAAATCGGATACTTCATGACAAATTTCCAAGCTAAGAACGTCACCATTATAAGGTAAACAATGTTAAAAACTCCCGCCAATACCGCGAGCAGTTTATTGCGCCATTTATATAATTTTAACGGACCGATTCGTCTAGTTGGCGTGTGCATACCAAAATTAAATGCAGGTTACGCATTTTTAAACCGGTAAAACTAGTTTAGAAACGCTCTAAACATAGTATGACACTATGAATGTTGTCGCTTCAGATACTTATGGTAAAAATAGTAACATAGTATTTGCAAAACTGAACTTGCATTTTTACTTTGCAATTCAACTTTATTTTTATTAGTTTCGGATTTATCTTTTTATTTATTGATACATACAAGTAGTTACAAAATAAAAGAGAAACTTATACGTATTATGTAGTATTATATTAATATAAACTTCATTAAATATGCACCTACAATCGATATTATTATATTATGTTGATAAAATTTAATGTTTATTCTTTTGTAATTCTAGTACAAATCCACCTTACACTAAGTAATACTCTTTTAAAGTAGGGCTTACATCACTATAGCCTACACGCGTTTTAGCAATTTATCTTTATCAAGAGGAATAATCTTTTCAATTATGATAATGCGCTGGCAATTACTCTAAATAAGTTCACTGTATAAGAAATGAAGAAGAAGAAGAAGATATCTATATACTGTTAGTTTAGCTGAAGTTTAGTTTGGGTTCTAATAAAATTGTGGACTAAATTGATGATAAAGTAAAATAGAAGCACAGTTAAAAATCTAGTAACAATTTTATGCGCTTCGAAATTTTATCTTTACTTTCAAAGTGTTATTCCACTGCCTAGTCATTGTAATACGTGACGCACAATATAGCTAAAAAAATAATTAAATAATACTTATCCTTAATTTGTTTGATGTTTATCGTGATGGCATTGAGCATTAAGAAATATTAGCAGGCTGTTGAGAGGGTACAGTAAATTGCATAATAAAACCAATAAGTACATAACATTCAGACTATAAAAGTACGATGAACTGAATAGAGGGGCCTGTTTGATTACGACATATTACGTCCGTGAAACTTTCACTTTTATATATTCATGTCCAATTCCACTTTGACATAGAAAAAAACTATGTCAGAGTGTAGTTTGTTTTTAAAATAATAAAGTAGATAAGTGTTTTCGAAGTACCTGTCTCCACAAGATTATCAAAATTTTACTCCAATGAATGAATTCCTACCATATTTTTACCAAACATTCATGTAAACTATATAACTAAAAAATAAACATAAACTCTGAGTATCTTAAATGTTCTCGGATCTGGGCGTATTCGCGGACTTAAGTTTTTGAAGCGTTACCTATAATAATATAAGAATATAAATAAATAAAGATCTTTGGCTTTGATAGTATATATACGATTAGTAAAAAGTAATCAAAAATGGTGGAGTCAATAACAATTATGTTTTGTAACATATTTTTGCGTCTAGATTTCCCTTGGCAGTTAATATTATAATCCTACATGATATTTCTTGTAATGTAAAACAAGCCTAGGGATTCACGATAAAATGTTCAATTCTCTTAAATTACTGTTAAAGTACTCCCTAAAACAAAACAATTTTAATCACCCTCTGTATGAGGGTGAAAATCCTGATTCTTTACAACCCCTTTTGTTTATGTTACATTTCAAAGGTGCCGGTATGAACGCAGTTTACACAGTATGGTATAATCAAAAGACACCCCACAAATAAACAATAGTATGTGTGAAATATCTTTGAATTTAGATATACTATAGGAAGGAACAAGCTGAATAATTCAATATTAGAATTGAAGATAATTTAAATACTTCCTAACGTCTTAATAAAATTTAGCTAAGATTCATCCATCTTTGTACCCGCCCTTTGAATTATTTATATAAATATATGTACAAGAAAATGTTTCATCAGTACATCTAATCATACACGAATGATAAGAAAGCAGATAAGAGAACGGATTTGTCTGAATTTAGTGTAAGAAGAAGATTATTTCGCTTGATATCTTAAGTTAAATAGAACTTCGATGAAATATAAGAAAAAAATAGTATTTTTCATTATTATGTATTTTTCATTTTGATGTTTAAGAACATTAAAAAGATTAGATAACTTAAATAGATTTCAAAATGGTATCATTAAATGAATATTTATACAAAAATCTATGACACGATCTTCAAAATTCTTTTATACAGTTTGTTTGTAGAAATCCCTGTCACAGCGTATATTTAGGTTAGCTATAAATACTCAGCACCGTTCTTATTTATAGTTACGATGTACATAAACCGAGAAAATCTGTTTTCCGAAGTATATTAATCTGGAAAGATAACACGT
This sequence comes from Delias oraia, assembly GCA_018230265.1. NCBI lineage: Eukaryota > Metazoa > Arthropoda > Insecta > Lepidoptera > Pieridae > Delias > Delias oraia. Next base: position 1,211 of record DWCF01002455.1, on the reverse strand, counting down.
AGAATATATTTCGGATCAAGCCTGAAGTATGACTTATTAGTTATTGATTATTACATAATTATTACAACTCTAGAAAATTATTAAAGCCTTTTTTATACATCCAGCTTACAACAAATTATTTTAATTCTGTAGGACATTCAGTTTTCATATTTAATTCCCTTAATGTTGTTCTATCGACAAAAGAACATATCAATAGTGAAGTTAGGTGTTATCAAAGAGCCCGCATAATTAAATTACACAATAAAATTCAATAAAAAAATGTACAGATCCCAAATAAGGACTCTATTGTATTGACGCGATGGTCAATCACACCATTGCTGGCTATTGTTATTTTCCAGTAAAACTTATTCTAACAGGCAATTGCGCAATACCAATATCGGTATATAAATATGTATAACGTTTTTTAAAATTTTTGCGAACAAACTCGAGGTTTAAGGTTTAATGGCTGCTACTATATTTTAGTTTTAACATTAGTTATTCTTAATTATTTCTATTACACATTAAATATTGGTTCTGTTTTCAATGTCAACTAGTCTCCAACTGTCAACATCTTAAGTCAACTTCTTAGAAATTTGCTAAAATGTATTTTTTAGAATCATACTACGTGTCAAATTTTGTCTACGTACAAAAAAAAATAATATTGCCCCATGGTGCTTCTAATATAAAAATAATAATTAAATTTGGCCACGGATTAACAAAGATATTTGCAACTTTTAATTAGGATTTACATACATGAAATCTTTTTGGAAATTAGCGTATCAAGATTCTTATCGTTTATTTTGATAAATTATTAATTTGTAATAGTCAATATTTCCTAGATACTAAAGCATTCAACTATTCAATAGTCCCTCAAGAAAAACGTCGAATAATTTATAAGTACATAGATGCTTCATTCTTATCTGCGTTCTCAAAAACTATAAGCAACTTAAAACAATTTTACAAATGGAAATAAAGACACAAATGAGTAAATTTTAAATTATAAAAACAAGGTCTTTCATAATAATAAAAGTAACTCCGTACCGCCTTAGCGTAGCTTTCGTGCACTACTTTATTTTGTATAGCTGACCTATCTTATCTATTCAATTTGAACTGGAATCTATGATAAATATTTATTTTTAAAGCAATTTGATGCTGACTTTTTCTAAATTTATTTTTGTAGTGAAAATAAATTTACATTAATTATTATTTGTCTTAAATGGCGTTTGTAAAGT